>MU911782.1:0-26812 GCA_036418205.1 Ostertagia ostertagi | reverse complement strand
GAGGTGGCTTAAACCTGTAGAACCGTTCATCTGCCTGCAAAGAGGGATCTACGCGTCCATATTTCTCTCATTGTATACTGAATTCATCCTCTCATGGTACCGATGAGTTGAAGAGGTTGGAGGGGATCAGGATCCGAGAATTCCGAAAATCCCGAGCAAGATATATGAGATAACCAGGATTGCCAGACCAACGCTTTTTGGACTAAAATTTCTTCCGTACTTCTATAGCGGGCCGAGCCAGTGGCCAGTGCAGAACACAAAACCCAGGATGGAAGTCCGCCACCTGCAGGTTCCGCCATGATATGTAGTTGTTAGATATTCGGACATTTGACTCGCTTCCACTGAACTATCTAAATTCCACAATCCGATGCTCCTTGGAGCGAATGAACTGTTCAAAGCAGCATTGTAGTGTTGAATCTTAAAAAAAAGTCTAAGGCTCCCTGTGATTCGTGGAGGGAACTCGGCGTCAGCTACTTACAGTTACGAGGGTATCGGTTGAGAAGAAACTAGAGACTGGAATGCTACCAGAAGAAATCATTTCAATTATCCTGACCTATCCTGAAGTGCAAGGTTCAAGCTATATAAGAAGAACTTGATCTTTTCGGAAGCCCATTTTTTAAAGAAAAATCATACCTTCGCGCCTTTTCCCTGGCTTTTCGAGCAATACCTACGAGTTTTCGAACTCTCAACAGTCATAGCATTCGCTCCACCATCCCCATCATTATCGTATCATGGGAGCAAGTGTATGCCTACAGATGGGCTCTAGTTTCATTTAGACTGGATAAACTTACCGGTACCTTTTCGCTGTCTCTCGCGTGGGCCGCGCGTTTTGTCTGGCCACGTGGATGTGAGACGACATCATGTCACACGGTCCCATTACTTCTTTGGAAAGCTACTCGTTCATTTTTCATCGTTTCATGTAGCACTTGTCAGATTTTGCGGTTTTGGTAATTTCAGGGACGGTAGTAAAGTGCCCTAGACTGGCAATCAAATGTGGTGATTTACACCCATTGGCGAGGAATAGAGAACGTGGAAACATGGACATGACCCTAGTTGAAACCGCCAGCCTCGCCACACGACCTGCAAAACCTCTCGGACTTGAGCCCTGGATGGTAGGGCTCATAGCCGGGTTTTTGCCACTGCACCAGGGATCACTCGACCACACCACTGGAAGAGATGTTGATGAAAGGTATGCAATGGATGTTTGTTTGCAAATCTTAGTCTCCAAGCGGTGCTGATCCAGCTTGCCAGCGGCAGCGTGGAACGTCCCCATTGAGCCAATGGCAATTTGCCATAGGTGAAGTGGTGAGCATCCACCACGTTGCTTGCAAAAGTCGCGTCACACACGGGTTTGAACCTTCGGTGCCTGGCTGTTTGGAGATCGTCCTCCGGAGGACTTTTTAGAGATGAAGTGGCAGCATGTTTGCGCCCTCCACCGCGCGCGCACTATTTCCTTTTTCTCTGCCGCCATCGATGTTAGTTTATGGATGACCACCCTGCTAATCCTCTTACTGGAACGTGATGTCGTCACCCCCACTTCCGAGTGAGTTCGAACTCACTTCGACCATTCTGACGGGGAATCTTCGGAGGGGTTCTAGAGGTGCTCTACGCATATTTTAGGGTAACTTCGTTTAGAAGCCATTACCAAGTTACCACGAGCTCATATGGTCACGTGGAGAACTAGCAGCTGAGGCCACTTTACAGTACGTCCCAGAAGTTTTAGGGGCGATCCGAGGCATGTGAAATCAAGGCTAACCGTTACCTCGGGAGAACAGGAGTACATTGATCTTACGCATGACCAAATTCCTGATCCCCTCGGCTATCAAAAGAACTACTTTGGGCGTGCATATCTGACTATCATAATCAACAATACTCACTGAATTGAAAGTACGCGTGAAGCAAAGGCAAATGGCACAGGCGGAACAGAAGGGGCTCTACAAATGTACAAGAAGGAAAACACGTAATGCTCTGTCTCCTTCCAAAACTAATCGCACCAAATGGAACAAATTATCATGCAAACTCTGCTTTTGTCCTGACCTCAGTTTAACATAAAAGTGCGGTTACTAATCATTTTTGGCATAATTTTTTCAAAAGTTTGGTAGATCATCAACCAAAATTTTTTCCAGGGACCAAGGGACTAGACATTTCCTTTTTGTTACAGCTAGCGACACAAACTCTAATACATAGTTTGAAAGTCGGCTAAAGGTTCAAAAGTCGGGCTCAATAAGTATTATGGCGATTGAAACTGAGTATAGAGATGCGAAGTGGAACGACAGTGGAGAAAAAACTGAGAAAAACCGTCGACAAGGCCGTTAACAAAACCCTCTTTCCCACTAGCAGTGAAGGAGGCTGGCTTGGGAAAGAGGCACGTACAAACAAGTTTTCTGGAGATGTCAGTCGTTCTATCGGTTGATACGGCAATCAACCTAGCTGATTTCACACGTTATGCCAGCCACGCACCACTTCCGGAGGTGGGCGGTCCTGGATTGACCAGGCGGCCCTGGATTGAAACCGAACGCCCCGGGGCCTTAACGGGGTTTTCAAGGTGGGAAGTTGCTGCAATGTGTGCAGCTACCCACATACAACCTCCAGGCACGGAATTACTTCTCTAGCGTGCCTGAGCCCGACCTTTCGCCCTTTAAACGGACTGTGACACAAAGTTCAATAATCACCGCCTTCTCAACGCATCCAGAAGAGCGTGCATACATACATACCAAAGGTGTCAAACGCTTAAAATGCTGCCTCATCCTTGGCAGCCTCTGACATTTTTACACTGCGCCCTGCCCCGTCCGTAGATTTAGAGAAAGCTAAGGAAGCAAAGTACTTCTCTGTGAGCAGGATTAGCTCCTCTTCCGAAAAATCATGTCTCGTTCCAGCGTCTTCTTAATTCCTTCACGCCAACGCCCTTCCTTCACTCCGCTGCGGAAATTGTGCTTGGGTGAATTTAATAAGAAGACGCTTTACGACCATTGCTCTCAGGGCCCTTCTGTATAGAAACAAGCAGGCAGAAGATCAATGGGCGTCCTCACTGAAGTATGATCAATGAACAATACATCAGTGTCAGTATAGCAACCTGTATGGTGATCAATCCTAATAGTTTGTAGGAGGCTGCGTCATAGTAACCGCACGGACCGAATAATGCCGCCCCACGTTCTACCGAAGGTCAACGCTGTGAATATACTAAAAACTGCGGAGCATGGTGGCTTTCTCGAATCAGCTTTGATCGTGAGCTTTAATGATGTTGCGAGTAACGCAAGGAAAACGAGAATTTTAGCAACTTATTTACCTGTGTACTTCTTTATTGAGATGATTTCAACATGATAAACACCGATCACTGATAAAGAAAAACCAAAAAAAAGAAATCCACCGAAGCAATGATAATTTAACAATAATACTGAACAATATGACAATAAAAAACATAATATCAAAGCCGTCGACAGGTCAATTAAAAGCTCCATGTTCAGCTACATGAAAATGAAATATGGAAATAAAATATTAGAGATAGAGGACACATAACACAATTTTTAAGACATAATTCGAAACTAAATTTCCGGAAAAATAAGTTCTGCGCAGTGGGAAAATGAATCACGAGATTGCAAAGTTGCTGAATCTGCTTACCATAGAAGGCAAGGCTGGGCAGCTTCAAACTGGAATAATTCCATGCAGTTGTGGAGGGTTAGATCATTCGCAACTACACTCAGGCACGGTGGCACCGTTTGCACCTCAAGCGCCAAGATTTGATCCTTCGTGAAGTCTTAGTGTCCTAGCATTTGTAGCGCTGGCTGAATGCCTCAGCAATTGCCTTGTAGAGCAAACACTGTGCTTCTCCATTCCGCGCGAAGCCTTTCCTACTGCTTCAAAGGTACCGTGGTGCCAAGCAGCTGAGGCTCAGCGTAGCTTGTTCGCTCTTGCAGTAAACAAACCAGCCCGTTTGGCGTTTCTGCTGGGGCCGTATGCTGAATGTCGGGGAGGGGATCCCAGACGGTTGACGGACCACTTCAACTCGGTCCTTTAAACCGCCTCAATTTGATACCCAGGACTAATCTTCAAAGGAATCCTTCGCGGAAAATTCTTGCATTCTTTCTTGACATGGATGTGTCAGTTGTGATCACTGGAAACAGCACGCAAAGTTTCACGCATGAAGATTCGGTTTCCGAAGAGAAACAAACGTCCAAAAACTACACGTTATGGACATCGAAGGTAATTCGGGCGGAGCCAAACGAAGACATGGAAAGAAGTTGGCCTTTAGCCGGCTACGTATCAGGCGACGCAATGACGGAATCCGGGTAAAGATCGATTTTGGAGAATAGAGGCAAACAATCGATAGAGTATGATGCAGTAGAAGTGTAAGATGTGAATGCAATAAAGCAGAAAGCCAGAAAGAGTTTCTAGTGAAGGCACTCCAAGAACCAAGTAGCATCCCGTCGCCAGCATTTGTGAAAGACGTCCGTGGGCACTTTGAACGCGTAGCAGCCCTTTCGACTTTTTGAATTTTTTACCAAAACGAAAGCAATATTTCTGTTCTTTCCATTCTTATCGTGGATAATGAGTCTCAAGTCAGTGATTTATGGCCCAAATAAAAGCATGATTTTTCCGCGAAGGACCTTTAAAGAGCACAATTTCTGCGAAAGAGTGCAGATCCACCCTCTTTCCAAGGCGTGTCGTGGTTAAGCAAACCAGCCCTTTGGCGGAGCTGCTGGACCTAGCTGCACCACTTCGTCATCACTCTCCTACCGTACCGACCGAGTTCAAGTAGTCCGTCGAGCTCGGGGACCCCATCTCCTCCCCAACATTCAGCATACGGCCCAGCAGAAAACGCCAAAAGGGCTGGTTTGCTTACCTCCATGCTCTTTCTTCACGGAGTCCCTCCTCTAATTTAGTGATCTGTTATCCTGAAGCTTACTCCTAGATCTTCCACAGAGGAGAACAAGGCGGTTTCTAGTTTGTGTGCGTAGTTTCATTTCTTTCCCTTTCAAACAGCGTTCCACCCTTCATTGTGGGGCTTACTTTAGTACTTTTTCATTGCAACCCTTGCCATTGAGGTCTCAGGATTTTGCTACCGTTAAGCTGGTTTAACGTACATAAATGAAACCACTACGCGTAGCTGATTCAGTTGACTCCTGAAGCATGGTACGGCAGTTGTATTCACATCAAGGCACTTGTTTTGGTGTAAGAACGTTAGACGATAACTTGTTGGTCCTATACAAAATCAAGTAGAAACGATGGGGTGAGACCTAAAACGGAATCAGAAATTCTGATGAACTTTTAACTACACTACCTTTTGATTCACAAGTTAATCACATATTGCACGTCGGGACACATAGTAGTG
This sequence comes from Ostertagia ostertagi, assembly GCA_036418205.1. Classification (NCBI taxonomy): domain Eukaryota; kingdom Metazoa; phylum Nematoda; class Chromadorea; order Rhabditida; family Trichostrongylidae; genus Ostertagia; species Ostertagia ostertagi. The sequence goes on along the minus strand of MU911782.1, from coordinate 21,483 downwards.
AATCGCAAATATCGTAAAATAAATCAAATGCATGCTTAGTACCTGGATTTCTCTTCAAAAGGAGAATTGCTGCGTCGAAAAATGAAGGCTATTTTGGACTCATTTGGCACTTATCCGATAGAAAGAGGCAATTCCTAGAATGCGTGATTTTGAATCATCTGCAATTCAATGCTGAAAAGGTTGTAAAAGCCGATACTGCTTCACATGTTCTCAAGTGATTGACATTTTCACTTAGAAGGTGTCGCATTTGGCAGCAAAGGTGTACAAAATGCCTCTCCTCTTCGAAGGAATCCTTCCCGAAAAATTAATGCATTCTTTTCCAACATGAATGTGTCAGTTGTGATCACTGGAAACAGCACACAAAGTTTCACGCATGAAGATTCGGTTTCCGAAGAGAAACAAACTTACAAAAACTACACTCTATGGACATCGAAGGTAATTCGGGCGGAGCCAAAGGCGAGGCATGGAAAGAAGTGCGCCTTGGGCGGCTACGTATCAGGCGACGCAATGAAAGAATCGGTTAAAGCGTTCGATTTTGAGAATAGAGACAAAAGATCGATAGAATAGGATGCAGTAGAAGTGTGAGATGTTAATGCAATAAGTCAAAAGGCCAGAAAGAGTTTCTAGTGACGGCACTCCGAGAACCAAGTGGAAGCGTTCCCGCCGCCAGCATTTGTGACAGATGTCCGGCGGGAATTTGAACGCGTAGCAGCCTTTCCAGTTTTTCGAATTTTTGTTTACCGAAACAAATGCAATATTTATTTATTAATCAGTTCTTTTCGTTCTTACCTAAACGATTGATCTCAAGTCAGTGATTTATGGGTCAGATAGAAATGATGCCTCCTCTGGAAAGATTTCTTTAGTGCAATCTTCTGATTTACAAAACTGTCTAAAGTTCAGGGACTTCAGACAGTTTTGTAAATCAGAAGATAGCATTAGAAAATATTGATCTTGAGCGGGAATCAACTCTATCATAAATCAACATATTGTTTACAAGATCGAGTGTAGAATACGATTTGCGACATAGCTCCATAAATCGAAAGATCAATTGTTTATATTAGTTTTAGTTTGATTATTCAGTATTGCGTGGTTTCTAAAAAAAATAACAAGCTTATGTGAAGAAAAGCCATTACCCGTGAAAGAAGTATGTCACCCCAACGGGTTGAACTACAAAGAATTTTTCAGGCAGTTCATTCTTTACCAAAGTGCTATTACTTTCTAGCCGGAACAGCATAGTGACAACGAAACCTCACAGAAAAAGCCGCACAAGGAAATTGGCATTTTTCAAGGACTTCATAGGATGGTCGACTCGCCCTTCAACGTTCTCAAGCAGGAACCCGACCCTTCCGTTTATCCTCTCAGTCAAATAAAAGCTGAAGGGCTGATATCGGCCGTCATTCGAAAATATTACAGGAGATGCTCCTACGAGAAGCGTTTGCCGAGCTTCAACAGAAGGAATGCCCGAATGGTTTCCGCAGGTGAGCGGCTGACCTTGATCTTAGGCGAGAAGTAAAAAAAACTGTACTCAGCCATGAATCAAAATTTCGCCTTTTTTGGAATGAAAAATTAGGCTTTGTGAAGTTTTCTTTCAACAGAAAAGCTGATATTAGGTGTCGGGTTCCAACAGTAAGGTGGAAGCCTCTGTCGTAGACCAGGATGTATACAGCGAAGGGCTCGGCTAAGTACAAAGATGGTCTGAAGAATACAATGCTCTCCTTCGGGGTCAGAACTAGTCGATAAGTAACGGTATCCATCACGTCAATGATTCGGTGCAAGCCTTCTCATTCAGGGTCATATAGTAGAGACTTCTTCGGGAAAGCATGAAAATTTTGAAAGGCGAATTCGACGGATGACCCAGGGCCAGTGCCCTAGCCCAGCACCTTTGAGGCACGAAAGCCTCCCTTCCATTACTGTGGATGCGTACCCACTTACTTCATTCACTGATTAGCTTGCCCCACAAATTTGTTGTGGAGAATTCATCGAACATTTCTGCAAAATGTTCAGCAGAGAATTAAACAGGAAAATCTTTTCGCGCGAAAAAATTCCACAAGTATGCACATTATTAGATATTCCTTTTATATGAAGGAAACGTCGCCTATTTGCAAATATATGCATGTCCAGTACGCTCTCGGAGTCAAACGCGAGATTAGCTTGAATAGGGACTGATGGGCAAAAATTTTTTTTTTTCCCAAAAAATCTTTTTTCCCCAAAAAACAATTTATGTTAGGCTTGTTGTTTCTAGTATCCTACTATATATAAGCGGCTAGCGTGTGTCTGTTGGTGTGTGTGTGTGTGTGTGTGTGTTTGACCGGAAATTCATAGCTCGAGTCACAGTAACGATAGCGCAGTGGTTCTTACATATGTTATAGGGGGTGGGATGGGGACACAAGTGGTACGTGATAGGAACTGATAACGACTGATAATAGCTGATAAGAGGGGCTAGAAAGCGAGCATCGCCAATTTCGTTTTGCCGTTCATATTGGTAAAAGAGCGTCTATACTTACAAGTCTTATGTGGGGCGGTCCCGGGACATTGGTGGTACATGATTGGAAGCGATAGCAACTGATAATGGCTGATAAGATGCGCTAGAACGCAAAAGTCGTCGATTCCGTTGCCTGGCTCGCGTTGACACAGAGCAACCATACTTACAAGTGTTATGTGGGGTGGGACGGGGACATTGTTGGTGGGTGCCAGAAACTGATAACGATTGATAAGGGCCGATAAGGCGCGCCAGAACGCTGAAGTCGTCGATTCCGTTGCCTGGCTCGCGTTGACACCAGAGCAACCATACTTACAAGTGTTATGTGGGGTGGGACGGGGACATTGTTGGTGGGTGCCAGAAACTGATAACGATTGATAAGGGCCGATAAGGCGCGCCAGAACGCTGAAGTCGTCGATTCCGTTGCCTGGCTCGCGTTGACACCAGAGCAACCATACTTACAAGTGTTATGTGGGGTGGGACGGGGACATTGTTGGTGGGTGCCAGAAACTGATAACGATTGATAAGGGCCGATAAGGCGCCAGAACGCTGCAGTCGTCGATTCCGTTACAAAGCGTTGACACTGGAGCGTTCCACTACAAATTGTGTGCTTGCTTAATAGAATGCATAAACCTAAACTTCAGCAAATGATAAGGTTCATTTCTGACGCACTATCAAGAAAACCCAAATTCATTGAACCGCCATTCCATTTGGGGTTCTAAATAATGGTGAATGTAAATGAATGATAAGCATCAGCTCCTCACTTATGTAAATAGGCATATTTCGTTTTCATTTTGAGACTGACAGCAATCCTATTCACCGCTAAATTATCTTAATTCAAGAAAAATGCTGGATGTTTACAGAGTTGTGATCAATATACCAGTTCAGCTCAGACGTTATCACGCGTATTCTCGATGAGCTTCAGTGAAACTGTGGAGGGTCTAACACAGTCAATAGTGAGATGGTTAATGGAGTATCTCATGCTGATATTCCATGGGTCCTCCAATTTCGCTAAAGCCTGCCGTGTGATGCGCGCGATAGCGGGCGAAGCAAAACTGGTTTACTAATAATTAACATTTATCGTAAAAAGTCACTTCGACCAGCGAGTTTTGCTGCCTTCTTCGCTTCTTCTTGCTCCTTGACTCTGGCCAGATGTTTCCGCAAACGCGATCGTAAGCACACACACAACATGCCGAATACAACGGAGACGAGCAGAACTGTTAGAGCAAGCACCCAGTTCCATGTGTCTGAAATAACAATTCAACAACTTGAAGTGATGCAGTGTTTTTAGAGCCACGAGTTGGGACTAGGTGCGCGTCTGCGCCCTCTCGCGTACACGTGCTCTCTCGCGTTTTTTCTCTCCTCGCAGCGGTGTCTCTCCCCGTCATACCACGGCCAACCTCACAAGGGAAACTTCAGTGTTTTCCATGGTGATCCTTGCTTTTCTCTCCAATAAGTTCCTCATTGTATTCGTTGCCTAATTTTTGAACAAAATAAAATATAGACCGATTCAATCTCGGCGCCTTGAACAATGCTTTATCAAAATAACTAACCACTCGTAGAACTAGATGGCGCATTTGTTGAGTAGTTGTCCAGTTCTGGATCTGATTGCAATGTTTCCAGCAATTGGCGCCATTCTATCGCAAAACCAATGAGCTCTACTGAGAGTCGCCAAGATAGTTTCGTCTCGTTCTAAATATCACACAAGAAAGTATCTGAGGACCTCATTAGCCTGACGAAACCACGATGCTAATTTGGATCGAGTTATTTCTGAGTCATGGAGAACTACAGTCACATTTCAGTCGTAAAAGAAAGAAAAACAAAAAAAAAAAAAACGTGGACGGAGTACAAAGCAAGCTTTCTCAATGTATCGGTGCGTGCACTCAGGGACCAATTTTCACACCACTCTTCTCAACCAACATGAAAGACGCTCTGACTTACAGCCTAACAGGAAGGCAAAACTACCGGGGGTGTGAATGCGGAAGAGAGATCATACTGAGATCATCTCAGCAATTGGTGTGCATGGCACCCTAGTTGGAAATCTCTCTTACCAGGAAGGTCTTCCAGAGGAGCCAAGCTTTTTCAATACGGTCTTTTGCATCATATAGGGGCACATGCGGGAACCAAAGGAACCATGTCAGGATAAAAAAAGATGAACCTTATTCTGCTCGTTGATCAATCCCTTTTTGGGATGCGGCACGCATTCTACTTTCATTTGTACATTCGTAGTGACCGTTTGAATGCGATGTGGCCTATACAATGACTTGCGGGGGCCAGCCGATGTACAAGTCAGTGTTTTTATCCTCCCAGACAAGTCTGGTACCAATTAACCGACCCCGGAGGGATGGAAGGCTTGGTTGGCCCGGGCGACTCACGACCCAGGATTTGATCCCCGGACCGCTCGCGTGGTAAGCGTGCCACTTGCCACTACACCACTTCCGCCCGAACACACTACACGGCCCGAATACCAGAAAGGGGGTCCCTGGTTCGACTACTCGGTGACAAACTTTTGGCAATCCGGCAACGGTTCAAAAATTCGTTGAGTCAGAAAGGAGTAAGAATGAAACTGTGAAGAGTTATATCGCATAATTAGGACCGTCAGTGACCACGTCCACTTGAAATGCAAAAGTTTTACCGTGAGGAATCTAAACGACCAGGGTGAATATCGGTCGAGGAAATCCTCGACAGGGGGGTCGTACCTGTTGGGCTGGTCCATGGGGGGTCGTACTCTTGGGGTCAGTAACAGAAGTGGTATCATGGTGCAGATAGGTAATAGGGTATAGCGCAGCAGAAAATGAAAACATCCGAAAAAAAAAACATGATATTAAATTTTCTTTGCAGGTTCAGTCGCTCCATTCCTCCACCTTCATGAGAAGGGCGTATTTGAAGGCAGTACAAAGAATGAAAGTGCATCCCCGCAAAGAAGAGTGCCACATGTGCGCACGCGCTGCAAAGGCACCTCCTCCGCCTATCACTCGCTCCTTCTCCCTTAATACCTCGCTGAGAATCGCTGAGAATGACGCTGTTGTTAGGGACCCTGTCGGAAAAACGACAACCGTGAAGAAAAAGCGCTGGGCAAATGAAGTTGTTTTTTAGGTTACAGGAATAGCACAACACACTATGTCTACTACAATACAGTTTCGTTCGAAGGTCCCCATCATATAACACCTTTCAATCGATTCTGCAACTGTGAGTGGAGGAGGGATGCATGGCTTATACCAATACCAAATCGGATGATGACGATTGCTCCTATTCTTATTGTTTGCGTTCAAAGATATTGTTCTAGACACATTCCGAGTGTTGCCAACGAGTCACACTTGCAATGGTGAATGAGGGAGCGGATTTCCAGGTGGCCGGATCCGACCTCGATAGATCCTCGACGCAATTATCTCTTCAACCAAAAAGCTGTAGAAGAAAACTAAACAGACCATCAGGAAGCGCAAACCTTCCGCTTTCCAAAACTATCTTCCCTTTTTCAGGATCTTACAATATAAGAGATATATTGCTCTTGAAGTGGCAAAAACTCGCGTGAAAATTTCGGCCTCCTCGACATTTACTCGACGAAATTTGACAGACCCTATCTTTCTGCAAGGAAGGCTTCCAGAGCAATTTCGATGCTTGTTGGAAACGCAGCTAACGCGACCATTATACGGAATACTATAAAGTTCGATGCTTGTTGGAAACGTACGCGAAATCCAGCTCTATCTAACTCTACCTCAAGCTGCTTCAAAGGTTGTGAAATGGAGGAATGCAACCTTTTCATCGAGGGTGTAGATTCGGACGTTTTTTTTTGAAATTTCGGCAAATCTGACCCAGTGACAATCGCGCCGCAGCTGCCGTTGAATCGGCCTTTGATACACTCGGCTGTTTTGATATACTCAAGCAAGAATCAAGATTGAATCGCAACCCCGTGTCTTCAGGATTTCTGTGCGTTTCTGAACGAACCTCGCCTTGAGGTCACACAAAGTTAATGCCTCTTTCCTCGAGTCGATATTTCAGTATGTACACAAAAGTATGCAGCGATGGAAGACGTGCATAGATGACAAGATGAAGCGTCCTTAGCGTTATTTTGAAAAGATTTTTTTTGATTTGTTTTGCAGGATTTATTTTAATTGAATTAATTTGCTCTGTTAGAGGGGGTCGTGCCAGGATCTCGATTTCGGGGGGGGTCGTACCTCTGCGACCACGTACTCGACACGATTTTCACCCTGCCCAACAGGACCCCCTTTATCGGTATTCAGAGAGAGCCTTAGGAGAAATTGACCATGGTTCTGTGGTTTAAGCGTGTGCCCTATATCATGCAAAAGACCGTTTTCAAAAAGCTTGGCACCCTCAAAAGACCTTCCTGGTGAAGGAATAATGCCATTGCAAGCTGAGTTCAGAAGGAATTTTACAAATATAAAAAATCATGACAAGTCTATATTCACAAGTATTTTTTAGTCCATTGCATGAAATACAGATTTCCAATTTTCTCGCGACATTCACGTATAACTTTGTCTAAAGGACTGGGTGAACAGAGCAAAAGTACCTTTGGCCATGCCGCCCGCACATAGACTTTAGACACATGATGCTAACCAATGTATAATCCCCACGAGAAGCTAGTCCAGGAATTCGGCTTCAGAAGCAGGAGCATGCTCTTATTCACTGCCATCCTAGACCTTTTGCTTCGAGTTTGGCAGAGCATGATCACATCAATCGATGAGGAAAGCAATTCATTCCTGTTGACTTTCTCCCCACTTCACCGTCGGAAAAATGGACTGGGCAGACATGACATTCCTTAATATACTCTAATCACGACATAGGACGGGGGGGAGCAAAACCGTCTTCGCTCACACCGGCGCACATCACCCGAAACTTTCGTGTCGCTAAAAGGTCGCTGCTAGTTGATTGACGTGTCGGCAATATATTTCTTTAATGCTTCAAGCCAGACAGAACCATACCCTCCTCCAGAGCCCTCACAGTGGTCAGAATATGAAGCCACCCGCCATCATCGTCGAGCTCAACCCTAGGCCTACCGTAATCTCTTCAGCCGAAAGCTGCTACATGATTTCTTCAATCGGCTAAACTTTGGATAGCTATCCATTTACAAGTCCCTAATATACACCAGTGCGATCTTGGCGCAGGCGTTTCAGATAACGTAAAGGTCAAACACTATCCGTCTACGACTACCTCGTTTGAAGCCTATCACTCGTCACCGTGCATCACATGTTTTAGGCGAAATCACTTCGAATTTCCTCGGCAGAGGACCACTACTCATGAGGTTTTTGATAGATTGAGACAAGCTCTTCGATTTTGAGTTGGAGTCAGCTAAGTGTAAATAATTTCTTCGAATGTGGTAGGAAGTGACTTTTTTTGATCCCGCTACATTTTTGTTGGAATTCGAAAGTTCCAAGAAATAAAACATTAATCACACGTTGGGTGGGGAGGGGTGGTAACACACGCAAGGCATCGGAGTGGAAAATGGTTAAAAAAGAATGCACTCTGTACAATACCTCAATGGGCTATCCGAAAAAAACTCGGTGCTGTTTTCAATGCCCTTTGCGAAATGAAATATTGGGATTCCCGCAATTCTTGAACCCTTTCACCACCGTTGACGACATTGCACGTTTTGTGCTTTTGCACCGCATGGGACAAGAGCCGAGCGAGCGCAGCCGCAGCATACCGAACCCATTGGTTTCAAATTGTAAAACCTCAATGCTTGGATGCGATGGAGTGTTCTCGGAGATGTTCAATCTGTCTAGCTTATCAGGAGTCATAGTAATGGAAGTTTGACTGAAAGTGACGTGTGAGGCCATGAAAAGGGAAATTTTACTTAATTTCCCCTAGTGGTTCCAAAATTAGTTCGGACGTTGTTGTTTCAGTAAAAACACATATCACCCCATAAACGAAATAACGAGGTAGCATTCACCCTGTTATTCCTCCTCATCAACATATCTAATGTTATTGAAAAGAACGATGAACTTGAACAGTCCAATCGGTTATAGGTCCTGGAAAACGTCCTGCCAAACTAAAAAATATTTGGCCTTTCTGTGAGCCATGTGGTTTTTAAGTATGCTAATGAATGACCTATAGAATGAGTACAAAGACCTTAGGAATAAGCCGCACAAGTGCAAGAAAAAGTGATGGCTTGGATGGGACGCGTTACCGCGTCACGCTGTCGTCAACGTGTTGACCCGTTGCGGACTGCCGTTATGAGTGCATCCTAGGCTTTTGTCATCTGTTCCTTTTTTAAGCAATAATCTGTCGAAAATTCCATCATTATGCAAATATAGGGCAAATATAGGATATCTCCAGTGTCCGAAAAAGCTTACTCATGGATTTGTAAATAAACAATATGCTGAATAATAGAAACATTACTCTCCAGACCGGATTTGTGACGTGCTGCACATGGTCAGCACGTGGTCCGCAATGAGTTAAATTCAAAAGCGCATATCTCTGTTCAAACTAAACTTTTCTAATCCGAATAAGACCTATTGCAATTATTATACAATTATTATATTATTACCTTCACCCGAAAAGAGAGAATTTAGTAGCTCTGGTTTTTCGAAGTGCTGGACCTCTGTTAGCGAGAACTTGATGGTGGTAGTTTCACCATTATGTCGGGATTCAATGCTTGTCCTTTCCAAGAAGACTATCAAGGAGGCTCGAAAAGTGGCAGCTGGTAGGCAAGAGGTCCGCTGCGCGAAATATCAGCAGCTCGGTTTTGTAGCTGAGCTAGTTCAACTTGTGCACGACTGAAGTGCGAGATGGGCTGCACAACTGTTGGGAAAAGAGGTCGAACTTCTTCGAACGTCCTATTGGACAGCATTGTATATTAAGGTTCTTAGGACACCTGAACCCCATCTCAGTTACGCCATAATCAAGAAGCGGCCCGTTCAACAATTACATGCAGATTTGGTTTGATCAAACCCTCGATTAATCTTTGTCAGTCTCCGGTATCCGACCTTCACTCTGTTCTTCTTCGAAGCTTTTATCATCGCGAGCAAACCATTTTGAATCGGGACCGCTTACCGCATCATTTTTGAATTCGGGAGCAAATGCGCAGTTGCTACCGCGACTTGCTTGCGCCTTTTTTACCTTTTATGAGAGGAAAGAAGAAACTTGTGCAAAACACCCTGCAGAGTAGTTGTATTCTAAACTTCCAAAAAGAGCGGAAAGTGTTTCAGGATTAAAGTAACAGTAGTTTTAGACAGAGCGAGAAACGTGCTTCCAATTGATGTACAACTTGGTAGCAGTTTCTTGGAAGTGAGTCGCAAATGGACCGAATGAAAGTGAGCTGCTGAAAACGGCGAAAATTTTTCCTAAAACCCAATATATTGAGCTATCGTTCGCTGCTGTTTTTGTAAGTATTGTTGTCAATTGTTATTGTTTTTGGTCTGTCATATTGACAAATTTATGCCGGAATATAAAGGATTAATATTTAGCCATCACAGCAATAAACACAGTATGCCGTTCCTGCGAAAAAAAAAACGATGAAAAAAAGAAAAACGAAAAAAAACTATGGAAAAATTTGGCAAGTTAATGACGGAGCGGTTAGGTAATCATGCATGAAAGAATACATATAGTGGAAACTTTGTGGCCCATTCGCTTTTCTTATTAAAAAATTTTAGTCTTGGATAATTGTGGCAGTATTCCAGAAACCATTTTCATAACTTTTTGTCCCAGGCCTTCAGTGGCTCCAGGTGGACGTGGGAGCGGATGGCATTGAAGACCACAGAAAATGGAATTTCTGAGTCCTCATTACGTAGCACTAACTAGACATCATTACGGCCATGCAAATAGGTGAATCAGGGCCCTAAGCACCTAACAAGGAGGTTTTTCAGGACATGGAGCGCTTTTTCGAAATGGTTTTCTGCATGTTGTAGGGGCTCATGCGAGGAACACAGAACCATGATCCATTTTTCCTGAACGCCCTCAGGAATGTCAAAACAGCGGTGAAGAAATGGTCCAAAGTTTGACCCCCGTTATGGTACATTTTTGCAATATACACTGCGACGCATAATTATAATTCCACCTACATATTTCCCAAAAACTTGCATATGAAGATGTTTTCGGAAAGGAGTTTAGGAAGCAGAATTTTTAGACATGTAAACACTACTCTGATATCCCTCGGGACGTCAAACGAACACCTGGACGACCGCCGGGCCCGATGGTCAGACTTCTTCACGAAAGCTCTGAACGAAAGGAATGAAGGACATCGTGTCCCTCGAGCGAGGAGGGTCCACTGGACAACTCTTGCACGCGACAGGGACGAATGGAGACGTTGCTGGCGCCCGCTCGAGCAATTCGATGATCAACGGGACGACAGGTGATACAGGTGTGATACTCTGAATATCAACACAGAATTCCAGTTTGAGGATGCAACTATTTTAATTTTAATTCTTACGAAAACATATAAAGGATAAAGGATAAAGCATTTGCCGTTGATCAATCCCTTTTTGGGATGCGGCACGCATTCTACTTCCATTTGTACATTCGTAGTGGCGTTTGAATGCGATGTGGCCTATACAATGACTTGCGGGGGCCAGCCGATGTTCAAGTCAGTGTTTTTATCCTCCCAGACAAGTCTGGTACAATTAACCGACCCCGGAGGGATGGAAGGCTTGGTTGGCCCGGGCGACTCACGACCCAGGATTTGATCCCCGGACCGCTCGCGTGGTAAGCGCGCCACTTGTCACTACACCACTTCCGCCCTGCTCTGCATAACGCAAAATCCTAATTCCAGCATATGTTCCTCCACTGCATTTCATTTTTACCCAATCAAATTTTGAAATTATTATCCTTTTAGGTTGCTTAGCTTATAGCAAAAGCGAAACCGCTGTCAGACTTCCGTAAATGGGAAAATCCTAGCAAAAGAGCGCAGGAATTGTCGAAGTGTCAGTTCACGCTGGAATTTCGTCGGGGTCACCTTACAACGAACAATTTCATCGAGGACATATCGACCTACAGCATATGATAACGTGAGGAACCCTGATTGTTATCAGACCGACGCGCTGAAACATAAGAAAATAATGCAATCTTTTCAAGCCGAGTAAGAGAATCAAAACTTCTTCAAAAAATAGTGTCTCAATGGACGCAGTTCAGCAGCCTGTCTTTTTTTCTTTTGAAGTCTTTCTTTCTCTTAACGTTTTTCTTTCTCAGATCGGTTTTTTTTTAATTTGTAGCGATGTACAGAGAAGAAAAAGATTAGTAGTATGGTTAGAAACTTCAAAATGTCACAGTTAAAATAATGTCGCCACGTCACTCGACTTCGCGAGACTTTCTAATAAAAATGACTCGTTTTTCTCTGTGATACTTCTGACAAAAAGTGTGTTTCTCATTCATCCAGACGTGGGCTATCATGAGCCTTTGGAAAACACGTTGAACTGCGTCCATTAAACCTTTTGAAGAAGCTTTGATTCTCTCACCTGGCTTGAAAAGATTGTATTATTTTCTTATGATTTCCATTACGAAATTCTGGCAGCGGTTTCGCTTTTGAATAAGCTAAGGACCTAAAGGATAATAATTTCAAAATTTGATTGGGTAAAAATAAAATGCAGCGGAGAAACATGTGGTGGAACTATGATTTTGCGCCATAGGCAGAGCGGTATTTTCGAAAAAAAAAAAATAAAAAATTGTTGCTTTCTCAAACTGGAATTCTGTGTTGATATTCAGAACAGCGTTTATATGTGTCACAATTCTCCCTAGAGCCTTTTTCGAAAACATCTTCATATACAAGTTTTTGGGAAATTTGTAGGTGGAATTATATTGGGTTGAACCATAATTTCTGGCCGAATTTCAACACTTTGATTTCTTCAAGTTTTATCTTTCCTAAAGAACAATTGATCAAAAACATAACCACCATCATAATCACTGATATGCACCCATTTGCTAGGGAACGAATGGATGCATTCCTCCCAGAACGAGAGAAGCTGTGAGATGAAAAGCTCGAAGATTTTGGGGTGGTTGTATTTACTGACTTTTTCCTCTCCTAGCTGCTGCTTCAGGGAGCTGAGGAGGTGATAGTACGATGGAGCAACGTAAGGGCTATACGATAGATGTGGTGTCGTGGTCCAGCCAGTTTCCCTCGAAACGTGGCGAGTTATCTTTGCAATGTGATTTCGGGCGGTCCTTCGGAGAAAGGAGATTTTGAGACTTTCCACACTGCCGCGGCCCACTTTCAATGCTTGTCTGCATAAAGTGAACATGGTTCTTAAAACGGGATACCCAGCGAATCCAACACAACGGGAGTCACACTCTCTGATGGAACAGCTCGGGTTTTGGTTGATGTCCTGCGTTTAGGCTGCAAGGTGCCACCGAGCGACGTTTTGTGTTGTTATTTTAGGGACTCGTCTTCTGGTGACCAACCAGGGAATGTCTTGTCTATCGGTCGTAGAATGAAAATTCTGCAAATGGGCAAGCGTGCTTTTCCGTCATGGTCAGTCTGTTTCCCTCGAGGCTTCATTCTGCTACAGCCCATACCATTCAGGTGTCGACTCATGATCCGCACGGCGTGCGGGCCCAGAGTATTTGCTACAGCTTTCTGCTAATAGCGTCCGGATGCACTTCCTATTCGTAGCGCAAGCGGTCCTCATCGAAAGTGCGGGGGTCTGTGATTAGGGTCGAACACTGCAGCTCCTATTGCCTTTGCGAATACTATTGAGCCAATAGCTCGGTGCCCGATCACCAGCAAAGACTGGTGGCAAACGTAGCGCTGATCTTGCCTGTCGCACTCCTGCAAGGCTGTTCTCAAAATTGTCGCAAGGCAAAATCGTTGCGGGGCTTTGGTTTTTAATCTTATTTTTCATTCCTTCTAATTAATTCTAAAATGCGAACTCAAGCCTCTGAATCTTCCTGACTCAAAAACCTGAAGTGTTTTTCAACATACTAACTTATTTCATCATGAAGCTAATTTGACATGAAGAAAATTGAATCGAACCAAAATCGGCCAGAAATTATGGGTAACGCCCATTAATATTAGCCGTCGCTTGGCTTGCCCCCTTGCCGCCAAAGGCGCCACCATCGTCGAGAATAGATGTCATTGTCGCGTTTTGTGGCAATTTAGAGGCGCCAACATAAACTGCAAAATTTTGTCATCTCGGAGGATCGTACATTTTGTCAATTTATTCCCCTCTGTTTTGATATTGCGATAGGGGAATCCAGAAAAAATGGACCATGGTTCCGTGTTTATCCCATGATCATCTACACCTTTTAGGAAGTTGAGTGCTCTTATTGCACTTGAAAATGAACGTAAAGGCATGAAGTACAGGATGCGTCATAAATATGCCAAGGTAGCATTTATGGCGGCTACAACCACATGCCCGCAAAAAAGAGATAAAGTCATTAACTCACCGAGATTACTTCCTTGGCGGTTGAGAACGACAATAGGGTGTCCACAGACTGCGAGAAAAAGCACGTGCTGCCTAAAACATGATTTCCAAGCGCTTGCGTAAACCTTTGCAACTCGTGCGATACCTCGCCGTATGTCGAGTGTGTGTCTCTCACTATGTTTCACAGATGCCAACTGTTCAACGCTGTAACTAGGTAAGCAGTGCGACGAAAGGTGGTGCATCATGCGGTGCTTTTCCCCAAAATTTATAGAGCGTGAGGGATAGTTTAGATGCTCTCGTATTACTGCGGTGTGGCTTGTAAAATCACTGGCACCATTGCGGTCGTGCGAATGGATTCTGGGGGCTGGCTGGTCGTCGAAATCTGTGCGAACCTTGATAGAAGACAGGCGGCCTATTTCTGTGTCCCGACGAAAAGATTGATGCCGATTTTACGTGAAGGTCATATTCGCGAATCAGACGTGGCTGCGCTTCTTGCCCACGTGTAAATAACGCACCGAAAAGACCGGACAGTAAATGCAAAAAGGATTCCTTCAAAAAGCTCTAAGTGTTAAGTCCCTATACGGTGCAGCCGGGGCAAAGCAATGAGAGCATGTGTGCGGAGAGAAGAGATTATATGAGAGAGCGCACAGATGGGAAGGTGCTAGAAATTGGCTAGACGGGATAGTTGAAGCTGTTTAAGCGGTCTTTGCAAAATGCTGGCTCTCGGTAAACTGTTCTGAAAAAGCGCCTAATGGCCAGAAAGACTTTCCTGGCTATTCACTAGCTTGACGAAAACGGAGATAAATTGGAAGGAAAGGGCCCCCTACTTGGGATAGGCTGTGTTCATTCGTGTTCTTCTTCAGAACTGCATCGCCCACCACCTTCCCTCTCATTGTCAGATCCAACACGAAAAATTTTCTTCTACCATCCGCCTTCGCAATGAGACGATCTAGCGCGGGAGGTGCTCTTGTTGTCAAAAATAGCTACACGAAACAGCTTTCATTTACCGGGGAAGAGAGTGAGTATTGACGGCGATCTGTACCACCAACATCACCGTGTAGGCAATAACTAAACGAGTTCAGAAGGTGTGGCCAAGGATTTCTTGACGGTGCTCTCAAAGCGCGGCTTGGCATGAGAAAGTTCATACATTTCGTCAAGCGAGTGCCCCCAATTTCGTGACTTCTTGGGCGTTCCAGGCAAACGTGGGCTGACTAGGCTTAAAACCAGTTGTCGAGATGGCAAGTGATCGGCATGGACAGGATAAAGCAATTCATCTCAAATGGCGCATCAGAGACAAGTAGGGAACGCGGGCAGTCTGGACCTCCATAGTGCCGCACAAAATGTTTCAGTTCTGCTTAGACGTCAATCGGCCTTTCGCTATCGCGGCTCTTACAGCTAATAACAGAATTTGATTTTCGAGATACTTGGCTCGAGTACATTGTTCTCACAACACCAATCGACACTTTTTCCATAAAGTCACGCCTAAAACTCGTTCACGGAGATTTTCACGTTTGAGGGCGAATTTCACGATGTAAGACTCATGGGAAATTAAGATAGAGATGATCAGTGATGCACGAAAAAAAGAAGGGCCGAAAAAATGGTCCAGAACCCGAGAAATGGGACCCCTTCCTGCCCGTCCATTTGCGCATGCATGCGACTCTCATCAGCGCTGCCCTCTTCAACGCTAACGCTCTCTCTGCTGAACGGCCAGAGACTCAGACACAAGAATAGAGAGGGGCATAACAGTGCACCGGGAAGGACACGCTAGGTTGCCGGGGCGTATCCTCAATGCGATTTGTGTACCATTCCGCACGCTTAGGAGGACCGCCAGCCTCCAGTGGGTAAGTTTTCTCTTCTTCCACTTTTGTCCTTCTCGTGGAATCCTCCTTCAAATAATCAGGTTTCCGGGTGCGGGGGGGGGGAGGTAACCCCCCATTTTCATTAGTTTATTCGGCAGCTTGCTTTTTACTCTAGGTAGGGCGTTCATAATGCTAAAGTCTGAGCTGCTATAGTTGATCACAGACATTACAGAACAGAAGTTATCTTTGCTTGCCCTAGTATATGGCTCTTGATACAGTTACACAGGGCAAAGAGGTAGGATAGGTAATTGAGGAGATAGGGAAACTCAAAACACGCCATGTGAACAGCGTACAAGATGACTTCAAGGTTAGTAAGCAGTTCAATTGAACCCTCCCTTCTCGGGCGCAACAACCTACCCCATTTCGAACCCGGAATGTGTTCCAAGCTCAAGTAGAGTGATGCAAGAAATTGCTCTAAAAGTCCCCTTCGTGATGCATTCCGATGGGAAGCCACACCCATTTGGGAGAACGCTCTAATTTATTTTACTTAATGTCTATTAATGTTTTTATCTTTAGCAGAAAGAAATCTTTTTGAGGTTAAGAATCGGTCGTGCCGGAATTGTACTTCAGTGCGAGAACCTCAGAGCCGACCCCTCAAAAGCGTTGCCTGCCGATCGGAACAGAGTTGGTCGGTAGAAAAGGCCTTTCAAGTCTGAAACATCTCTAAAAACCAATTCCATGAAATTGTTCAGGTAAAGAAAAAATATAGCGAGAATAAGAAGATTTATTTCCACAGGAATTATACAAATTTATGGACAACGACAAACACAGAGGAGAGGTTAGAGATTGAAATGAGATGCAAATGAGACACGGGGAACGTGCGAATGTCGTCATGAGCCATAGCTATCAGCTGGCACCAGTTCAACGTTCCATCAGATTTCCGAGCCAGCTGATCCACCATGACTTGCACCATTAGCACTCCCTTAATTAGATAGATCATTGTTTGTAAAATTCACTGAGGTACGCTAAAAAGGGATATGCAATTTTCTCGTGGCTGTTTTTTGCCACTTTGGACCACGATTCAACCTCTATCTACATGTAGACTTGAAATCAGATTTCTGAAAAAAATATGGATACATTAGGGAAGACATGGCCCATTGGAACCATTGCGACGTAAAAATCTGGAAGTTTGGAAATCAACATCACAACGATGACAATCTGCTTGCTGTTATCAGATGGACGCAATGGACTAAACCAAACGGAGGCTAATATTTCATTTTATTTAATAAAATATATAATATAACTACTTTATTTATTTATTTATTTATTTATTTGAACGCTGCAGAAGGCAGTCGTGGGAAACAACAACAATGGCAACAACACATCAAGCTTTTCATATATACCCTAGCCATAACTCAACAATTCTTTCCTAGCTAGGCGCTTGAAAAGCACAAAAGTGGGAGTGACGAGTGCCACGTTTGGTTTAAGAGAAACAAATATAGAACCCGCACGACAGGTGAAGCAATTAAGCCTCACGTTAGTTCTTGGCGTTGCATACGAAATTTTCTCTAGCCCTTCTCTGGTTCTAGATCACCTTAACATAGAATTTGGATGCATCAACTGGAGGCCAGACGAGTTAGCATGGACCACCACCTCCTATGCTACCCTCATGCTAGTACATAGAGTGTCTCAGGCGTAGGAAATCAGAAACGGTTGTGACTCGGAAGTGCGAAGCGGAGCGCTAGAGTCTCGCCCTTCTGTGCTGACCATGTACCATCTTACCAATCGCGGCAGACGTGACGTCTACGCCCTCTCGCGTGCAACGTGCTCTGTCGCGTTTTCCCTCTCCTCGCGGTGGTGTGCCTCCCATCAAATCACGGCAGACCTCAGAAGGGAAATTTTATTGTTTTATGGTGCCTTTATTCTTCCCCATATTCTTTCCCATTTTTTTCTTCTTCGAACTTCTTTTCAACTTGCAACAGTTACACATCAAATCATTAACCCACTAGCTGCCTTACAAAGCATGCCCACAGGATCGCATTGGTGTAGCTGTTCCCAAATGACTACGAAGTATCTAGTGGCAAAATGGCCGGACATTAAAAGAAAATGAGGAAAGAATCCGATCAAAAATGCTATAGCGTTGACGTCAACTTCACTGTTTCCAAATCGAGATAGTGACGATAAAGTTAAATGAGAGACTAAGCGCGAAGAGGAGAGTATGAGGCGAGAGAGCGCTACAGATGGGAGAGTGCCAGACAACAGCCTGATAAGAGAAGAAAAACTCTGCAGCTTGAGCAGCTTGATTTGCAAGGCCCAAGAGCTGTTGTCGGTTGGTTTTCGTGCACGGAACGCCACATTTTGATTGTTCGAATAGGAGCGTCTGTAGTTCAAAACCGAAGAGGCGTTCACGCGAAACTCTGCCTGAGTTGTGCCTTTAAGCTTACGATAACCTCTGAACTTATCATGAATGAAAAAATAAAAATAAAAAAGTGAACACTGAATTTGCCCTTAAAAAATGAATCCAATATTAGTGGATGCCATTATTATCAAAGAGAAGAAGTGGCTAGCATCCAAGAACAATTCGAATGATTTTGTCGCAACACTGTTTTAGACGGTGAATGATCGTATGCGATGAAGCGACAAACACTAAACAAAAAGAACTGAAGAGGGAGCACCTGCTGCCAAGATACCATCGAGCAGATTGTTGCATTGCGGCCAACTGGGTAACCATAAGGCGGCTTGAGTAGCGGAGCCGAAGGGTTACTGGCAGGTGAGGGCCAAGCTACGGGAATTCTTCATATTCAGCATTTCAATAGATCTGTCTTCCTCGCAGGAGAAACAAGCCACATATAATTGGTCGCGGAGGCGTTGTTTTCTCCGGTGTAACTCGAATGTGGAATGGTTTGAAGGAAGTTAGGACACAAAAGCTTTGTATGCAAATGGACTGCTTTGATGGATGGTGGGGAATAGTATTGATAGGAAAGTACCACGAGCTGCTCGTCGATTATCTGGCTAAGAAAGTCGATCGTTCTCCACATGTTATAGGGGAATAGTATAGGTTATATCTCGGGACTGAGGAGTATATTTGCTGAGCGGCCCATGATTGCTAGAGAAAGAGCGGAAATCTTCCCTAGGAAAATGAATTTCTCCATTTCCTATATATTCGGCATCATTTGTAGCGTCGTATATTTGTTTATTAAAAAAGGATTTTTTTCGATGAGTGAGTATAGACGCATAACAGCGCGAGAATGGAAGCAGGAAAATGAGGAATTCCTCCTCAGTAGGGATCGAACCCCAAACCATTGCTCCCGCTTATTGATCTTCAGTTTTATGCTCTGCGCACGTGCCCTTATAATGTGACAAAATCGTTCGTGACGTCTGGAAGAAGAACTCCACGTCCCAAGACGCTTTCTTGGATGTGCTGAACTAGAAGTGTCGTCGGCACAATTATACCCCGTTTCAGAAAACGAGAAGCGCGTCTAGTGCAGACCATACACCACAAGTGACGACGGCCTCCACAAAATGTAAATGTTTTCTGCCAATGAAATGATTAGCCTGTTGCAGTTGTATTCTATCAGTTGTCACTAATTACAACTATCATTCAACTATCAGCTATCACTATGAACCACTAGTTACCAGATTTACTTGGAGGCCGTCGTCACTTGTGGTGTGTGGTCTGCACTCAACGAGCTTCTGAATTTCTGAAGCAGCGGGTAACAAATTGCTAATATTCGGCAGCCATTTGGTCTTGCAATGATTTGATACTGATTACTACTTATCAGTTGTAGTTACGCAAAATGTGTCAGTATCGAGCTGCCAGCGTTAGTGTAGAGCTCGAAGTCAAGGTGTATGGATGTACAAGAAACAGACTATCGGAGGAGCTAATTGATCGCTTGAGTAATTCACTTGGTCTGTCAGTTTTTCGACCTCTTCGCTTGTTCTTCTCTCAGCCACTCAGTCAGTAAATCAGCCAGTCAGCCACTGTTAGTCAGTGTGCGTCAAACCGCAAAAGTGAGAAATCATTTTGCATGCATGCAAGATCAATCCAACGTAATAGTAGTGCTTCTGATGGCACCGTCCTAGTGTTTGAGATATCGAATTAACGCAAATCCAGCTACTCGACGAAGTTGTCGCGCCGTAGGTGGGGGTGAGCAAATGTGGAGAACGTGTAGCGCCAGCACGCACAAAAGGAACGGTAGAACGGTGTTGAGGAAAAACTAGGTACACATAAAATACACATGAACAGCTTTGGAATAATCAAAGGATGCTTATTCACGAGAAAAGTGGTTGCACTTTGAAATTCCATTCTGCCAGGATTCCTTTCACCCTCAGAGAGTCCGTTGCATGATTTCATTCGTCGCTAGCCTTCTGATGCTTAAAATAGCGGTCAGCAATACCGTGAGGCTAGCCACTGGCAGATCTTTCCAATACCTTGTTCGCTAGCCCATCGCGTGGTTTGAACGATGCAGCGAACGATGCGTCGACTGTTAAAAGTATACACCAGCGATTTGACAGCGATTGAAAGAGCGGCTGCCATTGTCGGCCGCACATTGCTCCTGCTACTTTCCAGGGGTCAGGAAAGCATAAAATGCTGGGAAAGGGACGAGAGTCACTGAACAAGACGACTTACCAGGAAGGTCTTTCAGGGCGTGACAAGCTTTTTGAAAACGGTCTTTTGCATGATATAGGGGCAGATGCGGGGACCACAGAACCATGTTTAATTTTTCCTGAACGGCCCTCTGAATACCAGAAAAGGGGTCCCTAGTTCGATTCCTCTTGGTGACAAATTTTTGCATTTCGAGTTGACGTTCCAAAATTCGCGCAAAATGGAGTTCTGATTGTTCTGGTTGGTTCTAACTCCATTTTGCGCGAATTTTGGCACGTCAACTCGAAATGCAAAAATTTGTTACCACGAGGAATCGAACTAGGGACCTCCTTTTCTGGTATTCAGAGGGCCGTTCAGGAAAAATTGAACATGGTTCTGTGGTTCCCGCATCTGCCCCTATATCATGCAAAAGACCGTTTTCAAAAAGCTTCACGCCCTGAAAGACCTTCCTGGTTAGCCGCTTTCAAGCACTGTCGAGACGCTGCCGCATCGTTTGAGCCTTTGGGACATCGCTCGCCCTGCTGGTGCATCTTTCGAACAGCTGGTGCGTAGTTCGAACCGTTCGTGTATCGCTCGGATCCCGCGATTGGCTTGCGAATCCACGGATTGGGAAAGTTGGCAATCGCCTAACACCAAGTTGTCTTCCGTGAGTGGCAAAAGCACGCTATTCATCGTGAATGATCATGGTGATTCATTCCATATTTCTTGAAAAGATATCTTTAATGTAACGCTTATTCCAGTCTCTCACATAATTTTCAGAAACTGAGCGTACATTATGATTTAAAACAGCACTTGTAATGCTATGAAAACAAAGCGTTAATAGTAAATATTAACTTGAATTAGCGTGTGATTTAGCTCGTTCCATATCGTCCTGATTTCTGACACGGGATGACCGTATCCGCAGAAGTGATCGGAAGGCGAAGGCTAACAAGCAAAACAAGGCCAAAGCGACGAAGATAGCCACAGCAAGGAGCCAGTTGTTTGTATCTTCAAAATGTGAAATTATTCATATTAAAAGAGAAAAGTTATCATTTCACTCACCAGAAACATGGCTATCTGGTTCAACAGGGAATTCACTATCAAGAGTTAAGTTAGAGAACGTTGTTCCAGTAACAGACTCCATCAAAGCAGTGTGTTAGGAACAGTCTGAAGTGGGAAAAGATTTTATTTACAGCTGCAAGTGTTAACAAAAATTAGAAAATAAACGGGAAATAAACAAGTAAACAGCAAATATATCGATAAAAAAATACGTGGGTTGAGGATATCCTTCTATTTTATAAAGCGCTAACT
>MU911781.1:14899-37996 GCA_036418205.1 Ostertagia ostertagi | reverse complement strand
CCTTCATTGACTTATACAGCTGTCGGTCAGCATTGACCGACATCGTCCCACGGGACAGACTGCATGTCGATCACCATTGACTGAAATCGTCGTCAACCTGTTAGGCACCTCTCAATGTTCGAACGCAGCCGAAAGAGGTGGAGCTAAATCTGTGCGACATTTATAATGATACAACACAATATTAGAATCAGTTGAAAGATTTCTTCTACTAGTCGAACAAATGTCGGTGTAATTCAATAGAGCAAGAAGCGATTTTTCCGCTCCTTGCAGCGCGAAGCTCTTTTTGCTGCAGGGAACCAGGCACACTCCTGACCAGGAGCGAAAAAGTCATGTGCTGCGAAAAGCAGAAAAGTTGCTCCCTGTCCAAGTGATCCAAGCCCAGTGCTAGCAGGGTAACCTTTCTGGTATGGGAGAGAAGTTTTAAAACAAATTCAAAGTGCATACAGATGTCGTTTTAACTTCTAAATCCTCTATACATAAGGTCTTAATTTGTCCCCACAAAATACTTACAAGAAAATCAAAGACCAAAGAAGCTATCAAAAAGTTATTAACATTTTTTGAAGAAAAATCTATCTAAACTAGGTAAAAAAATCTTCAAGGGCTGTGTGGGTCGGAGGGGGAGCCGATTTCCGATGTTACTTACTCACTCAGGTACAATACAAGAGGGATGGGGAAATACGCGCTTACCTCCTACTGTATTCCAAAAATACGGCGTGCCCATCCCACCTGTATCGAACCCTCTCTCTAAATGATGGGCTTACCCACCCTGGAGCATTTCCTTTTACTTAGAAAATATCGAAGCTTACACTCGGACGGGCAAAAACGCTTTTACGAACTGATAAGACACAATTCGTGGCTCATTAAAAGGATAGATGGAACAGGCGCGGATTCACTCTTACCGTAGTGCGCATTAGCGTTGATGCGCGCAAGTGAACTGTAACAAGGGTGGCAACGTCACTTCCATACTGCAATTAGCCTGTTTCTATGTTATATCTTCTGGTTTTTATATAATGTATGTGTTTTTGAGCTAGATGACATTGACGTCTATGAAAGTATTCTTCACTCAGTGAGCAGACATTACTAATAATAAGCCCACGGGGGGAGGGGAGTCTCCGGATAAAACGAAGATTGATCTCTGACCTGGGAATCTGGCTCCCTTCCAAAGTCTATCAAAGTTAGTTCTAAGCGTTTTCTTGATAGTGGAACACATGCAACTGTTACTATCCCGCGGTCTTACTAGTGGAACCCTCAAGCAGGTCAAATTGCTCGAAACTTTTGCTAACCAAAAGGTTATATCGGTCGCTGACGAATCATATGATAAGTATGCATTCACTTTATGCATAGCGATCAGGTGACAATATTATGCCCGATTGCGCCAAGATGACCTCAAAAAGTACCAGCACCAAAAAGAGAGTGATTTACTTGACCAGGGTAACGAATACTTACTATACCACAATTTACAGGAAATCCGGTAAGGACAGGCGTGCCACAGTTGGCAAATTGCATTGTATGTCGTGAGGAATATAACTACAGACATAAGTTGGCCTAGTCTTCATCGAAAGGGCGTGTAGAAGGTGTATTATTACATAAATATACGGGGATGATTACATTACTCTTCTTATATTATAGAATTAAGAGATGGAAAATGAAGGGGAAGGGAGGAGTGCGCGGCGACCGGGACGAAGCTGCTCGCAAGTGATATATATCAATGTAGATCTTCTACAGTACCTTGTCCATGTGAGGCACGGATAAATCCATTATTTTTAGCATCGAAGACACGGATCTGATAAACTACCATATTTCTTATCAACGCTTTGAACTGCCCCTGCAGATGAGCTCTGATGAAAGGTAAAATTTTGAGAATCGAGGCTAGGAATAGTGGAGCAGTTCGTCGCATTGTTACATTGTGTTATGCGATCGAGAACTATTTCAGACAAATGCAGCTTTTATAACAGTCTACTACAATTCAAGAAGGTCCCACCTCATTACATTTAAGGCATTTGTGCTTTATTTCACTTGCATCATTTGAGGTGCATCTTTAATAGGACATTATCAAGATCATAACCAACTTTGGTGATTCTAATTCCATGATTCTCTTAGCAAATTTTAACACTACACAGAGTATGGTTCTCAATTTACACGTCCCCTTTTAGTTGAAGATTGTAACCGCCTTAGCCAGCTGTGTGTTGACTGATCTTTGGCGTTGACCGTGGAGCAGCTTATTACTATTGAAATTTGAACAAATATTCAAATGATTATAACTTTCTTCAAATATGACGAATTTTCAATCTGAAAGCAGATTTGGGAGTTTTGTGAAGAGCTCTTTCTAATCAGTGTTGAAATTACAAAATTTATAAGAAATAACAAAATCCGATTAATTCACGATTCTTCTCCGGCTATGTCAACCTAGACGATGTTTATGCCAGATTTAGTGACATCATTCTTGCTTTAATTGACCAATTTGTTCCTCTGAAATGCCGCCAAAGGAAAAAGATGAGATACCCTCCACACATCTTTTGGACTGAAGCCCTCAATTCCGGCCAGAAAAACATAGTGTATTTTGATCTGTCCAAAGCCTTCGATACAGTGTCTAGGTCCGGCCTTCTGATAAAACTTGAGAGCATCGGCATTCATGGGGTTTTACTACAATGGTTTCGATCTTACCTCGAAGGTTGGCAAATGAGTGTACGTTGTTCTGACTATGTGTCCTCGCCTAGAAGCTGTACTTCCGGAGTCCCTCAAGGTGGTAGTCTGTCTCCGCTGCTATTTCTCTTGTACACCTGTGACCTTGTTAACAGTATCAAGATTGACCCTAGAGTTTATGTTGCGGCCTATGCTGACGACATTAAAGTATCCGTCGCCTTTGACGATGATAGCAGAGATGAAGCTCAAAGGCTACTGAATCAGTCTGTCGCTAATATGGTCAAGTGGTGCGCTGAATGGGGCCTGACAATTAACCTCAAAAAAAACGCATTTACTCTCGTTAGGATCACCAGAGCTTGAGCACCAGAGCAGATCACCACCGCTTCCCTGATGACAGTTTAGTTACCCAACTCAGTTGTATTAAAGATCTCGGCATCTTGATACCAAATGACATGAAATGGGGTTCTCATATCGATGACGTTTCAAAAAAAGGACTCAAACTAGTACACCTCCTTTTCAGAAATATTCATTCTTTTGACGCCAGAATATGGATCAAGCTTTATAAAATGTATGTCCTCCCTGTCGTCGAATACTGTAGCTCTGTATGGAGCCCCTCTCTAGCTAAGGATATCCAGAAAATTGAAAAAGTTCAGAAAACATTTACTCGGATACTTTTCTACAGGGCTTTTCCAGATAACAACTACCCCTCACCCTACCCTCCTACCAGGCACGCCTACAAATACTGAATAAGCCTCTTTTACAGACGCATAAAATCAGATTTGATTTTAGCATTCAAGCTACTGAAGGGTGAACTCCGTGTTAGGCCGTCCAGCTACTGGACCTTTCGAATCGCCGAGGTCTGTTGATGTGTTATTCTCTTGTTACTCAGCAGTGCCACGTTTAATTGTAATCGCTTACCAGTCCAATGGTCCGCCTTGCATAGAATCCTGCTCCGGTAGGAGTAGTGAAAGAATTTTAGTCAATCCTTATTGCACTCATCGCTTTTACACTGTTGGTCCTCCATAAAATTTGAAGGTGGCTGTCGATGTTTACTAGGATGTCAATAGTCTCGCTTATGACACCTACCCAGCTTGCCGTCTCCACGTGGGTGGTCGGTATACCCGTGTCCCGAAGTTTCGGCAAGCTCTTATGACTCCGCCTGTGGCTGGAGGGCATCATTGCCGACTGATGCGGGTCTGTGTCATAAGGTTGAATTTAGCTGTATGCAAGATGACTTCTGCCACCTCTTTTCTACCGTCCTCCTTGGACCATTCCGTTCCTCAGTACTATCTCTTTCTCATCGGCTTCATTTCTTCATCTTAGCATCACTGCAATGTGGTCCGCTTGACTGGTAAGCTTTTTCATCCTTTCTTTATTTGCATTGATCGCTCTGCAGTCTATCCGATCCTTTCACTTGCGCGTAGTTTGTTGATTTTTTTACTCTCGAGCTCTTTGTGATGCAGCAATCACCCTCATCTTATTTTATACTTTACACTTTGTTTTCCTTTGTTTTCCTTTTTATGTTCTTGTTAGTTATCGTTGAAGTCCTTAACAGCTGCTACCTCTAACTGCCCTCTTGCTTGACTTGTTAAAGCGCGTCTCCTGGGCGCACAGTAAATAAATAAATAAACAAATAAATAGGATGAGGTAAGAGCTCCTATCCATGCTACTCTGTGATATGGCCATTTCAAACCCGAAGCCACATCACCTGTTCTCATAATGGCTTTACTAGACCTTATCATGCGCTCAAAAGCTGATTAACTCACTTCAGTCTTCTCAGCGTCGCCTGCTGAGTAAGCACACAACGTTTATGGGTCGAAACATCGGGTCATAAACGCGTGTGCAAGGTGTTTATGGCCCAAGGTTTTGAGCCATAAACGTTTTTTTGCGCCATAAACCCATGAAGCCTAGGCTGTGAGACACAATGACTCACTGCTTTTCACAATAAGCGGTGTCGATGTGAATGCTCATTTGAATCAAAGTGAATATTTTCATAGATGCGTACGCTGCAAAATGGTATGAATATTAACCCATAACGGACGGCGTGCGCCACATGGTGGCGCACGATTATTTCTTTTGTTTTTGGAATGTTTCTAGCAATCTTAATATACCCATATATACTCTCAGCAATGTGGAATAACATATCTTCCCAGGACCTGGACGGCTGGATTTTTGACAAACCTACAATAAATTTTACATACATTTGTCTTAATTTACATAAGTTTACTATTTGATGGGTGGCTTACCCATGGTTCACACGTCCCGAGACCCCTTCCCCTAAATATAGCCACATCCTTGCTCGGGGTTGTTGTTTCGCATTTTTCGATAATGTCACCTGCAGCTTCCATTCATTCTTTGCACCCTAGTTTTAGAGCGGAAAGGCGGGTTACGAAGTTGTCGTCAACGGAAATCTCTTCTTTTGGATGATGAGACAAGGACACCTACTTTAGCCCCGTCTTAACCCTGCTGTTCGCATAAGCCTACATAAACCCTACCCTGTGGCGCACGCAACAAATACACTGGCCGTCCGTTATGGGTTAACTAAACAACACTATGAAACCACTATGGACTGCTCTAAAATCAGGAGGCGAGCAGCAGATCAAAACCGTTTGGGACGCCAACAAGGAGCAGCTCGCTATTCAAAGTAGCCAGGCTGAAAAAAGACAGCGAGGCGTCCTCAAATTCCAAAAGAACAAAACGAAGAAGGGAACTTGCACTGCATCGGTCTTACCCATGCCCGGAACTGCTGCCATGTCCATGATCAGCCGAGTGGAAAAGTTCAATACCGAGCAACTCATCATTATTGTCATTCTCCGCCATCATACTGCCATCAAATCCATTGCAAAATTACGCTCTAGAAAAACCACGCATTATTTTTAACAAGAGAGAGTTACATGAGATTGAAAACGAAAGATACTGAATTCTTTGGCCAAAGTAGATGCAAGTGTATTCGGGTTCTGTAAACTCTAGCTTTTGACCTGAAGCAACGGAATTACAATGCAGAAGCCACAGAGGTGGCACAAATTGGCTCCAGTTGGAACCACGTACCCTTCAGAATCAACGTTTCTTGTTTCGGGTTCGTCACGACCAGTATTGAAGGAGCTTCCAGCGTTACTCCTAGATTCTGGGACTTTTCCATCTTTTCGTAATTTGCCTAAAATTGCAAACACCATTATGCATGAGCGTCCTAAACATAAATGTAAAGCTCAAAATAGCGACACGATGAGACCAAATTGAATCGTGGAGTACTCCGATATCTTAAAATAATAAAACCGTAATAAAACTTACACGTACATACTTGCTGTCTCTGTACTTTACTAGATGAATCCTTGGCAGTTGCCCGATGTCTGATTCTGGGCCGTGCCTTTGAATCAATGAGGGCGTCGTTCGTGCGTTTTCTTCATCTGGCGATTGTTATGAAAACTCTGTGAGTAAAGGCATAAGCCTGTCGGATATGCTTGGGGTCATGTTCTGTACCACCTTCACTGACAAGATTATATTGTTCCCATCCGACATGCCGTAACCTGCGGTGCCCGGGTGCCGCTTCATCCTACGCGAGGCCAATCCGAGATGCGAGCCATCCTCCACCTCCTGTGTGAACGGCATTCGCTTGACACATTTCCTCCTCGTTGAGAGGACGCAGAGAAAACGAGAACTGGGAGGCGAGCACGCATGGAAAATCGATGACACGAAATATGCGAGACAAATTGCGCGTGTGGTAGGTGCCTGTTGTGCGCCTGCACCACTAACATTGAACCTGACGGCGAATTTTTCGCGTGTTGGGTTACGGTACGCAAGCGCCGGATGGGAACATTATAATCTACACCTTCACTGCTGGTGTAGGTAAAGCACATACATACTCTGTGCAAAGTTGCGCACATGCGAGGATATGCAAGTTTCTATCGTCTCCTGCTATGTGCTCTAACTCCTAAATCAGCTGCCAAGATCTCCAAGATATTTTAGATAAGTTGTGTAATCAACGATGAAGTAATCCGAATATGTCTATCTACCCAGGGGGGGGTGGTCAAAAAAGTCGTCACACAAATTGTCGCAGTTGGCGAAAGCCTCGCAACTGAATATACCGGATGTGTGTCTCTACAAGTCTCCTTCGCTGCGCTTAGCGTTTTTAAAGACGCATCTGCCGTAACCGTTGAGCTGAAGGAGACTTACCGCAACTGCTCCAGCCTGAGGCTGCTATATGATTCCTTGAACCAATTCACTGACGGGAAGTTAAAGGAATCTTCCACGGACCATGGACCAGTGAGCGGTACCGGAGTGTTGCGGACCGCAAATGCATGGTAGGTACGGATCCACGTTCATGGGAAGGTGTTGAAGTAAATCCTGTTCACGTTCGTGCGTTCGACACGTGGATCCGTACGTACCATGCATTTCGTCACAAAAACTTCCGGTCCCGCCCACTGGTCCATGATCCGTGGAAGATTTCGACAGTAGCTCCGACCTCGCAAATCCCAATCAGTGTTTAAGAAAACGCCGTGGTTCACAACCCGTCGAGGTCCTTGTTGAACTTGAACTGTGCACTCATGCTTGCCCGTGGCACGGTCCTTCTAATGCAAATCCAGTGAAGTCTTTAAAAAAGTTTTTCACTACAATACATAATAATGTCACTAAATATTAAAAGTAATTGGTTAATATTAGCAAAGAGCTGCCAATCGTCCGAATGGAGTCCTCTTCTTCATTGTCCCCCTACCAGGGTCAACCGTCCGTTGGACAAAGTCCAACGCGACGACGAGAGTAATGCCGAGAGTGAACGTACGCACGGAGACACAGACGGCTCGCGGGTGGCGAGAGTGAATGCCGGCGCGGAGAGCGGTCAACATCGGTCCAACGTCGCTCCAATATCGGTCCAACGTAACGGTTGACCCTACCCTACCCCCTCCCCCCTTCCGCCTGATGTGTGCCACATTTCCGAAATTGATTGATTATTGTCGAACGTTTTATTCTTTTTATGATACTACCTTCATTCTTCTGCCTGCGCTCAAATACCTTCGAACTATTTAAAATATTCATCTTGTGCAATTAACGAGCACTTCTCGAAATCTGGACAAACAGCCACAGAAGGTACACAGATTAACAGGGCTCTATTAAAACAGAAGCAGAGAAAGAATTCGTTCGTTTTTGACACTTTCAGAAGCTCACAGCACATCGGATTATGGTTTCTGATCCGTGCATGTGCCCGTATAATTTGCATATGACCTTAAAGGAATCTTCGCGGAAAAATCATGATTCTATTTCAGCCATAAATCACTGGCTTGAGACTCACGATAAGAATGAAAAGAACAGAAATATTGCTTTCGTTTTGGTAAAAAATTCGAAAAATCGAAAGGGCTGCTACAAAGTGCCCACGGACGTCTTTCACAAATGCTGGCGACGGGGATGCTTCCACTTGGTTCTTGGAGTGCCTTCACTAGAAACTCTTTCTGGCCTTCTGCTTATTGCATTCACATCTTACACTTCTACTCCATCCTATTCTATCGATCGATTTGTCTCTACTCTCCGAAATCGCGCGCTTTAACCCGATTCTTCATTGCGTCGCCTGATACGTAGCCGGCCAAAGGCCAACTTCTTTCCATGCCTCGCCTTTGGCTCCGCCCGAATTACCTTCGATTGTCCATAGAGTGTAGTTTTTGTACGTTTGTTTCTCTTCGGAAACCGAATCTTCATGCGTGAAACTTTGTGTGCTGTTTCCAGTGATCACAACTGACACATTCATGTCAAGAAAGAGTTTTCCGCGAAGGATTCCTTTAATGACTCCCCTCGTCACAAATCGAGAAGGGGCTTCGCATCAAATTTGGGAGGTCAGCCCGGCGAATCTGAACATTTCATGTTCGGTCGAATTCGAAGTGTAACAATAACTTATCTATTCGAAACAATAACAATTTTGACTGAGTATTCAATTCATCGATTTAACGCGATTTATTACAATAATTCATCAATAACGTGTGGAAATGGACAGTAATGTAAGCGAGATGTGCAACTTCATAATTATCCTTTTACTGCATATGTGAACATGGCATAACGCAAGAAACTGCGGTTGTCACGATAAATTGTGATGTGTCTGGAATCTATTTACCAAGGAGAGCCAAATTTGTCTTTATAATACTGTCGCATTTCTCGTTCAGCCAGAGCTCCATGTCGATTTCCTAAAACATTGTTCACATTTTTTTGGAGCCGCACTGTGAACAAAGTAGGCAAATTCATTATTAAAGGCAGAGAACACGATGGTTAAAGAGCGGAGCGATTTTGGTGACGTCATTGAGCGTGATTGGTGGAAGTCTGTGAGGCGGTGGACCAGACCCTTACGCGCGCTGGCATCCACGAATGACGTCATTAAATGAGCACCACCTTCCAGTGGTATTTGTCATTCATGAGGACAACGAAAATGATGCGCGGTTATTACTGCCGTCTGGATTAGCACAACTCGCGGAAAAACTATGATGTAAGACGAAATTGAGCTTTGTCAACGAAACCTCTGGCAGCAATGTTTGGTTTCCTAACAGTTATAATAGTAGGGTTACGAAACGCTTGGCGCATACACTGCGTTTCATAATTATAGGTCCACCCTAAATTTTTGCTACCCCAAAGTTGCTGTGCATTTTTTGGAAATGCTGCTATCACCATTAGATTCCTCATCACGGAAAACCTTCATAGTGTTTTTCTGACAAAGTTCCCCCCTCAAGTAACCCAATTAACTTTTTCAGAACGAATTTTCACCGTTTCATGAATATCGGGCCACTCATAAAAAGTTTCCATTTCTCATGATCCGTGAAGGGAATCAGGGAAGCGGGGATATATGTGAGCTCAGTCGACATCGAGTTTACCATACCTCGTGTTACTTCGCCTCTCTTCCCAGTAACAAGCTCAAGCTAGAGCACTTACTGAAGTGGGATGATTGAACTGCCTCCCATATCGGCCGGCTCATAGTGCTTTTCTTCAAGATTTAGGAGGAATTGGGCGTCTTCTCTCGAATTATACAAGGAGTCCGAACAAAGTCCGTGCTGAAATGCGGCCTTCCGTGAGCAAAACCACCGTGTGGTGAGTAAGCCAGCAGAGCAATAACATCTTCAGCGGATTGATGAAGAGCGTTCCAAGATTATTTGAGCGCTACAAGATCGCACGTCTCCATTTCTCCGTGGAAAAGGGCTCAACTTAATGAACGAAGGTGTGGCTGTTAAGACCCTTCGCGATCTTGGACTCTACCTCCTTGTTTCGTGCTACAGGTGATCTGAGATCGACGTGAAAAAGTTTATTCTAGGTGGATCTGATAGAAAAAGAGGGTACAGGAGGGTCCGTGAAAATCGCAGATGGTTTTGAATGTAACGTAATTTTGGCGGAGAATCCCTTATGGTTTGAGGCACCTTTGAACGACTGAGCGGCTAGAGCTCGTGGATTCTGTATGCTATACGAAGTTATTACGCTTCCTGAGTAGGATCGCCCCATAGGTAGCAATAGCAAATCAGCCTTGACTCATCGCTTCACATTTTTAATGCAACAACGAGGTCCGTCTAGAGTTAGCCTAACCTTTTTTTCCTTACTCAGATAACGCTCGTCCATCGAGCACGGCTTACGACTCGGAAGGCACTAGATAGAAGAAATGACATGAAAAGAGTGGCAGGTATCTTTAGACGATCTGGGCCTGCGACCCATGGTACAAGTCATTGTCTAAGATTTCGCCAAGAAGATTCCTGGACTTATTGTTATGAAGCTTGCACACATCAAAAAGATGCACAATGGAATGTGTTAACAAAGGC
Organism: Ostertagia ostertagi; assembly: GCA_036418205.1. Lineage (NCBI taxonomy): Eukaryota > Metazoa > Nematoda > Chromadorea > Rhabditida > Trichostrongylidae > Ostertagia > Ostertagia ostertagi. Next base: position 27,584 of record MU911781.1, on the reverse strand, counting down.
AATAGAATGCGTGTGCCGGCCGAGGTGAAAATGTCGTATCAATCCCGCAAGCACAGAACAGGAATATTTCAATCCGTAAATTGTAGAACTAATTTGTCGGAAGCGTTTTCAAAACGATATATTGTCGTTCTTATGATTATTGTGTGAGGGTCATCGCATTAGTTGTCATTTCTCATATATCTGTCTTTTATCGTATAAGTACAATTGGATTAACAATCCGACAACCCCGATGTGATATTGTGTCAATTTGGAAACCTACTAATACGCTTCTAGAAGATATTTAATAGTTCTAATTCTGCTTCTCGGCTCCAAAGACCTGAGTATGAACAAGACAGCTATTCGTTTATCGTGAGAACCTAGTTATATCTGATGAAGACAACCAGGAATTAATCAGAAAAATGAATCGAGAAAAACCTTAAGAAATGGAAACTCTCTGAAACGAATATATTTACAAGGGTGGCCTAAACTGCCATGAAGATTAATTCGAAGATGTACAATCTAACCATGGAGGACGTACGTGTAGAACCTACCATAAAAACTTTGCCAAATATATCGGACTTTCCTATGCTAAGCTGCAGGATACAATTTAAGTGTGTGACCTGTCCTGTCGCGCCGATTGTGCCTTAGGTCGCTGTGAGGAAGAAAACACTATCATAACAGTATGCTGCGCAGTTGACTCGAAGACAAGTGCAAATTTTTCTGCAGGGACTCGCGGCTCTTTGCCGATAAGATCCGAAGTGAAGTGTACTATGAGTGCTTGACTAGACAAAGTAGTTTCCGATACAAGTGACCGACCCCATCACACACCTCTCGCACAATTGAAACCTCAACAAATCCTACCGCCAGAATTGAGAAACGTTGTAGAGCAGAGTGTCAACTTCTGTCAACGCAAGCGTAGGGTTGACCCTGCTTGGAGCCGTACGCTCTTCTAACGAAATAATGGACCTCACATAAAATTATCCCGGTATACCTGAAAGGCAAAAACTATCATATTTATTTGATGTTTTCTTGAAATCAAAGAATATCTCGATATCACGGCTTTTCGCGGCAATAAAAAACGCTGATTGGCTCTGACAATGGAGAATACCGAATCGTAGAGAGAGGCCTTTGCAACCGATAATAATAAAAGAGCCATGAGCTGATAGTAGCAAAGCATCAAGAGAAAGCAGACACTTGTTCCTCTATGTTTCTCCGAACTACAGACGAGGAAGATCAACTTAAACTTTGTACTTCGGCTTATGTTGATAAGTTATAAGCATATCAAATGTAGTCGTCAGCTAGGATCCGTCCCTATGAGCGCGAGTTGGCGCTCGACGATCTAATTGGCATTGGAGCTGAGAAAGTACAGAGACACATACATGAATATGTTAATTTTTCTGTCACTTTCTTACAACGTGCTTATAGCAGTCCTTGATTATAAGCACCTAACCACCATAAAGCTAAGAATAACAGATTATCTTCGAACAAAACAAGACCTATCTGCGAGACATGTCACGAATAATCACTAGTCTGAACAGGAATTTAATACCGGTCCTACTGTCATATAAATTATACACTATGTTCTATCAGTAAACTCAGACCCTAAAAATAAATGCCCCACATACAGCACTTTTCCGCAGACCAACCTGAAGTTGAGATGGAACCTTTCATTTCACTCGGGTATTTGGGTTGGAAAAGACTGTCTTTCGCAATAGTTACGCAGTGATAAATAACTGAACAGTCGCTTAAAGACATTCGTGATCTTTCGAACATCTTTTCGGTCCTATTCTGTTATTGTTTTTACCCCCTTCGCACTACACAAGGACCCCATCACGATCTTTCTAATAGCCGAGCCGCGTAGGCCCTGGTCTCACACTGCATCAGCAAGAGGGTATAATTTGTCGTCCCCTCGTGTTTTGGTCGAAAATGTGAGCTGACTGCGCACTAAGTCGCGAACAGGCAAAGCCGATGATAGCTCAACAACAGCATAAGACAATCACCAGAATCCTCTCAAAAATTTTTTGTTCCTCTACATAGGGTGGACGCGCCCGTGGAATTCTAAAATAGAAAACTGAAAAAAATAAAATGGGATCGTATTCTTTTTTGCAGGTCACCCTCCCCGACTCAGAGCACATATTCTGGACGCGATTTACGCATACTCATCCGTTTGGCCACACTGCTCCTCAATCGGCGCGCCGTGCAATCTCTGCCGTTCTTTCTGTTAAGCATTCCTCTTCGTCAAATCGGAACCAAGCCGTCGGACAGAAGAGAGGAATCTAGATCCTGGCACTTTTCCATCTTCGCCAATACCCCTAATCCTTTCTGTAACCACCTGCTAAGTCGCAAACTAAAGGCTAACGGGGGAAGTAAGACTTAGAAAATCTAAAGACACTATGCTTGAATTCAAAACACAGTTAGTCAGACGACTCATCAAGGCTCTGGCCGAAGCAGAAATCCGGCGCACTGACACCAGGCCCACCCGAAGCGCACATTGCCTGGATATCCGGGCGAATTAATTCACTACATGCATTAACTCGAGAGAAACTGTTTTGAAAGCGAACTGCCTTGCGAAGCTGCTATTTGACAGAATTGTTTGTATATACTTTGAGCTATAGACGCTGAAGGAGTTCATACAGGCTAAAATAATTATTTCTTATTTGCGTGTTTTATGATTTTGCTGAAAAAAGCATATTGCAATGAGATTACCAGTGTATTTTGAAGATCTCGTGAGATTTTCGAATTTCCGCCTGTTTTTCAACCCTTCATACGAGTCGTTGCCCGCTGCTTTCCGAGCTCGAATGTGTGGCGTCGGTGAGCGTTAGAAACCGACTCGATCAGTCATAGATGCGCTCTTTGCCATTGGACATTCATGTTCACAGTATCGCGGAGGAGAACGTAGATGAAATTAAATTTCTCGGGGCTGGTAAAAATGACTAACGTTACAACTGTAAATAAATAACAGGAAGTAATAATATAAATAAAGGGTAAGGCAAGGCTAAGCTGATATACGGCAAAATTTAGCAAATAGTTACATCGGGAATCCCTCATATGACATAGGCAATGTAGAAATACAAACAGGGAAACTGCAGAAATAGCAAAGTTGTATCCATGTGGTGAGTTCCTACCACTCATACTCTTTACGACTCATACCTAATGATTAACTCTTCTCATACTTCTGAACATACGACTATTATCTCTTTCAGCATTGTTCCTCCTCGAAGCTATGAAATGGAGAGCAATCAGCGGAGCGACTGTTCTATGCCCACTATAGTTGCGTTTTGCATACTTCACGTGAGAGTTGGTGCGAGCGACTCAAACAGTCCAAACTCTGGCATGAAGTCATTATCTGCATTCGGAAAACTCTTTGTGTAAAGCGTTGATGTATAGGAGAGTGAGGTCTTACAGTAAATTACACGGTAAATTACTGATACTATAAACATGGAGTAGAGGAATCCATGACTTGAATCGATAGCAAGCACTTCTATCGAACCAACCTTGAAGGGTTGATACAAGTTCATATATATTAAAACTTAAAAAAGACCAAGAAGCACATGGCTCAGAGAATGGAATTGTCTAGCGGTGAGATGATGAATTCACGATGAGAAGGCCCGATTTAGGGGATTAAAATTTCATCATTGTAGACAGGCCAGACCAAACCCCGGGGGCTGACCGAACGCGAAATCAGCATGGGGGGCAGAGCCAAATGACACTCTGCGAATTTACAGGGTCTATGCGTAAATGGGGCCGTGCCGTAGGATTAACGCAATTCTTCCGATCACGGCACGCTGTAAACAAGGATTCCAGGCGATTGATCATGGTTGTGAGGAAATAGCAAACCAGACCCGAATCTTCTTTAAAATGGGCACTTTTAATTGAGAGTCGATTCCGAATTCAATTATTAACGCTCGCACGTTTGTTTCAACGTCAAGTGGCAGTGAAAGAAGGTCTAGAAGGGGTGCAAGAAAGTAGTAGGAATTTAGAGGTGGGAATGCTCAGAAAGAGAGGTTATGGAAAAAGAGAAAAAACCACGATCCGGCGGCACGCACTACGTTCTTTGGGGAAATGGATACCGGAAGGTAGCTCTAGTAGTGGAAAAATCACCTCGAACGACGACTAATGGATTCTGATCTCTCAGAATCCGACGGGCTAGTTCAGCGGACTTTCAGAAGCACGGCCACCAAAGGGCCGAGAAAATATTGAGAGAGAATATTGAGAGGAAATAGGAAAGACATCCCGCTGGGATCAAAGGTGCTCCAAAGGGCTCAACGGGAGGATATAATAGACAATGGTGAGACCTGCCATTATACAAGAGATTCTTGTTCAGCATTCTTCTTGTTCAGCATGTTCAGCGTTTTGCGTCATAACGTCTGGAGCTGAATTGGTGTACATATATTATCTCACAACTGTAAACATCCAGCATTCTTCTTGAATTCAGATAATTTAGCGGTGAATAGGATTGCTGTCAGTCTCAAAATGAAAATGAAATATGCCTATTTACATAAGTGAGGAGCTAAGGCTTATCATTTATTTACATTCACCATTATTTAGAACCCCGAAAGGATTAGCGGTTTAATGAGTTTGGGCTTTCTTGATAGAGAAATGAAACTTATCATTTGCTGAAGACTTGATTGAGTTTATGCAATCGACTGCTATTAAGTAAGCTGGTCATATCGATACAATGTGCACGTACCACTACAAATAGAATTTGTAAGTAGGGACGCTCTAGTGTCAACGCTGCGTAACGGAATTGACGACTTTTGCGTTCTGACGCGCCTTATCAGCCCTTATCAGTTGTTATCGCTTTCAATCATGTACCACATAATGTAGGAACCACTTCGTGAAATACGGTTAGCTGGATTTCCATAGAATGCCCATTTTTAAGCCAACCGTCTGATACGCGCGGTGGAGTGCGGAGCTAAAGTGGTGTCTGTAAACAGCCACCATGCATTGGATGTCAGGATGATTTAGCGGTCGAATAATATTGATGCCAATGATTTTGCAATAGAAATACCATTATCGTATATCGCTAAACATCCATCATACATTCTTAGGGACTTTGGGACTGTAGCGGTCGAACGGTATTTTATGTTGATGACAACAACGCAATGAGATGATACTGAAGTGAAATGCGTTATCTAGAATATGGTTTTAAGTGGTCTCTATGTTCGAATATCGTAATTATCGGCCCTTATCGGCCCTTATCACTTCCTGTACCCCACCGAACATGTTCCCGTCCCACCCTGTACATCACTTCTTGGAACCAACGCCCCACTGCTGCTGGGACGCGCGCTATGAATTTCGTGAAATTTGCGTTTCAGCGCCTCTTATCAGCCTTATCAGCCCTTATCACTTTCTGTACCCCACCAACATGTTCCCGTCCCACCCTGTACATCACTTCTTGGAACCAACGCCCCACTGCTGCTGGGACGCGCGCTATGAATTTCGTGAAATTTGCGTTTCAGCGCCTCTTATCAGCCCTTATCAGCCGTTATCACTTTCTGTACCCCACCAAATATGTTCCCGTCCCACCCTGTACATCACTTCTTGGAACCAACGCCCCACTGCTGCTGGGACGCGCGCTATGAATTTCGTGAAATTTGCGTTTTGGCGCCTCTTATCAGATCTTATCAGTCGTATCACTTTATAAACCCCACCAAATATGTTGCCGTCCCACCCCTACACCATACTCAAAATACAGCGTTCCATGCCTGCAGCGAAGCGCGCTATGAATTTCGTGACAGACGGACGTACGTACAGACAGACACACACACACACACACAGACATACTTAGCGAATTATATATAGTAGGATTTGTTCAAATTTCAATAGTAGATATAAGCTGCTCCACAATCAACGCCAAAGTCCACTCAACACACGGCTGGCTAAGGCGCTTACAAGGCCTCTTTCAACTTTCGTTTGGTAGGACTCATCAATAATGATCATTCTTTGACTTTTTCACTTTTGTACTTCTTAAACGAATTTTTTGGTGGACGGTGGGGTAGCAGGGCTTTTTTATGAACAGTTTTGGGGGAGAATTAAACAACCTTTTCATAGTTCGGCTTTTGAAGAGGGTCGTTTCATGGACTTCGGCCTCTGGCGGAGGGAGGGGGGGGGTCGTATTTCCAAATTTTCCTCGACGCCTCGCTTGACCCTGCGGAAAAAACAAACAACGGTCATAAAAATCAATCAAAAAAAATCTCAAACCCAGTCAAGGTACTACTGGAGTATCGCGGTGTTCATCTGTTTTTCGTTGTTTTCGTTAGAAGATTTTGAGAAATAGGTTGCATGGTGGGGGATATGGAAATATTTTCACGAAACACTGGCTGACGGTCTCGCTAGGTAATAGCACAACATTGTTTTGCAGTATAGCAGGCAAGATAGGGTTTGTTATTTGTAAAAAACCAAAAAACGAGCTGACCATGCATCACTGAATTCGGTAGAACAAAATTTTTGAGTAGAGGCAACGTGGAGGTGTAAGTCCAAGCAGGAATCAGGTAAACGCTACAGGTAGGAGGCAAGGATAGTAACCTGTAGAAGATGGTTGAAAATCACTGTCCAGAAAAGTTTAACAAATTTTCTTGGCCATACGAGGTTTAGCATTTCTATTTCCACGCACATTATACAGAGAGCCTCGACTATCACTTGAAGTGGATGTTAAGTTCAGAATACTATCTACAGGTATTCTTGCTGTTTTGAATCGTTACAAACGATTTCGAAACACAAACTTAACATACGATCAATGGCGAGGGTTCAGAGAGTTGCGTGAGTTAAGATCAAACGGTTCCATACGTATATCTGTGAGTGATAAGGGTGGCGAATTTGTTGTTATGTCACAATCACTGGATCGTGCCATAACCGAAATTCACTTGCGGGATTCCACTGTTTATCGCCGTGTAGATGAGAGGGAATTCTTATCGCAGTGCAGACATCTTAACCATGTCTGGGTGAGCGTAGGCAAATCTGCACGGCTTGATGAGAAATTCATTGGTAGACTCAAGTTGGACAACCCAAATTGTCCAGTTTTCTATAGCCTTTTGAAGACTCATAAGCTTGCTCCTCACGACAACATGCTAGCACTGCCAGCGGATACTTACAAGATTCGTCCCATCATTAGCTGCGTGGGGGGACCAACCGACCGGATATCTTGGTTTCTGAACAGCATTGTCAGCCAGTTATTACCTATGGTTCCCTCTCACCTGCCTAATACGAATCAGTTCCTTGAGAAGCTGCGCACTTGCAATTTGCAAAACGGTGCTGTAGTGGAGTCATTTGACGTTACATCGCTTTATACCAACGTCCAAAACGAGCAAGCCTTGCAAGCATTGTCAGAAATGCTTGACAGGCACATCACTCGTATACGTACTTTTGGACTCGATAAAGCGCACATAATGACTCTAATCAAGGAATGTTTGAATTGTAATATCTTCAAATGGGCAGGTACGTACTATCCCAAATTAGAGGGCTTGCCATGGGTCAGCGCCTTGCACCAGTTCTCGCTATTTGCTTCATGGGTAAAATAGAAGAGCCGGTGTTGGAGCGCTTACCTTTGATGTACTGTAGATATATTGATGACTGTTTCATAATAACATCAACACAATCCGAAATGGATGAGTGTTTCCGCTTGATGAATGAGCAGTCACAATATATCAAGCTGACACGCGAAACACCTAAAGACGGTTGGCTACCCTATTTGAACACGCAGGTCAAAGTATCCAGTGGCATCGCACATGTAAAGTGGTACCGTAAAAGCAGCTCGAAGAATATCTTGATTCACGCGACATCGGCGCATCCTACTGCCGTCAAACGTGCTGCTATTAACAACATGTTCAAAACGGCAACAGGGATGTGCATTTGCTCACGGCCACACAGAGGAGGGGTTTTTGTGGGGAAACGTCTGCTCGATACACTCCGTGCACCTGTCTGTGTTTAGGGGTCGCACTCGCATTTGAATGTCCTCCAGCTTTCCTGAAGAAGGTGTTAGTATCGTGATTGAGTTGCATTGTACTGTTCACTTCCCCATGAACTGCTCTACACTTTGTTCTCCTTGGGATTTCAGGAATGTTCGATCATCGAAGACAGACCATGTTTTTGCACTACGCTGTAACAAAGTTTTTGGCTACTGTAATTTTAGACAGGAATGTAACTTCAGCATTAGGCTGATGTTACCGTAATCGGGACAGCGCGTCAAATGAGATGCATTATCGGCGCGCGCACACAATCTACGTTGTACTTGACGGCAAACGCTTTCGGAAGATTCTGGAAATGTATCGTGCATTTAGTCGACGCTTTAACTAGTTCCTCACCTTTTCACGTCATTCGAAATGCCGTTCCAGCCGTTGCTGTTCGCTTCATATTACTCGTTCAATGAAGCGAACAGCGACGGCTATTCAACCATTCTTTTCTCAGTCTTTCATATATGACTGTATGAAGAAGATTGAGAGAAGAACGGTTTTTTAAAAGGTGTTCTGTTCCCTCCATTTTCTACGTTGGAGCCGTTCAGGCTGTTAACAGTGTATAACTTTACTAGTAAGCTGTCTTATGTGAGGGATCACTAAAGCGAAGAAAAATTTATGAAAAATTTTTCAAATAAGCCACTTTTCAGGATGTTTTGGCTTGCATAAGAAAGCACACATTCGGTCTTCGGATTTTTCGAATTGCTTGAAGTTTTAGCTCGTTCCATTTCGCACAAAAGGAGATTCTCCATTCAGGGTAGCATTAGAGAGTATTAGAAGACAAAAATTTTGCAGATTCCAGATTCATACGAATTTTTTCGAGTCGTGAGAAGTTACTGAAGTTAAGTCCGTTTCAGGTGATTGTGAGTTCCTCGTTCAAAGGCGTGTTTCACCGATAATATGCGCCGCAGCCACGATCACTTTTAGTCTCCAACATTCTCCCAGTATTTTCTATTTTTCGTCCCAAAGGTGATCAGAAAAATTGAAAATTTCTCAACGTTTTCCCAGAAAGGTTGAACTGCGAGCTGAAACCTGGTTCCTCTGAAAAAAAGACAAATTGTACGTTGTTTTATTCTAGAAACTGGTCTAAATTTCGTGGTAAATCGGTAAAAGAGAAAATATCGAAAACAGAAAAGTGTTTTATGAATGTCATAGGGCACTCGTGAAATCATGCATCCAAGAACCAATCATGGTTTAAAGATGTAACAGCAATTTTGAAAGTACAAGTGATAAAGATTAAAATGTCTTAGAGAAGATGTGGGCACGCTGTGATCATGCATACTGGCCAAAGGTAGACGAATGGCTTATATTGAAAAAGATTAAGTAATTTTCCTAGCAAGATGAATCTGAACGAGGGAACTAGCACAATTGTGAGACTGTTGAAATCGCACATGAAGCTGGTTGGAGTTCCTTCACTTTCTTATTTCTAATTTTTCATTGTAATGTAAAAAATCAAGGTGGCATTGTATGCATATTTTGCATATAATATATAAAAAACCAATTCAGTAATCAATTCTCTGAGATGAGGTGAGAAGTCAGCGCACCCAATTAAGGAAGGCCTCCCCACAAGCGAGTGAGAGGAAGGTGCAAGATAGTGACAGAGAGGAGGTGTGAAAGGCCACGACTGACTAAGTTCCCTCTCCCGCAGAAGATACATAGGTGGAAAAAAAGTTGGTTTGAATAGCTCCGAATCAACATCACGTAAACATAGGGTCAGAAAAGAGTTTATGTTAATTGCGGCTATTCGGTAAAATGCGAAGTACACAACCCATAAATTAGCAATAGTGATGAGGAACAGAAACACTATCTAATATGAAATTGTATTGCATTGTATTGAAATTGTATTGAGATGAGCCGGACCAAGCTTTCTACCATGTGACATATCCCTTTGATTTTTTATGTTGCGCTACAGATTTCCTTGGCTTGAATTCTCCACATGATTATTGTTTAGATTGGAATTTCTCAGGTAGTGGGTATCTTATGTAAGGGTGCGGTCGAGAATTAAGCACTGGAGCGAAACTGTACAATCATCTATTTTCGAACCATTGGTATACAAAGGACGACATCGAGAAAATCAAGAAGGAAAGGAGAAAGCACGAAGCAGTATCGAAAGCTTCGGAATTTTACAAATGTAATGATTTCAGTTCATCACATACATCTAGAGCTGCGTTACAAGTGCACAAGTCGGTGCAACATCGCCAGAGTACTGCCGAATTAGTCCAAAAGTCGCTCAAGTGTCAGCTCCGTATGGAAATAGTTAAGGTACAAATCATGGCGTCCTTGTGTCTTTTTACTAGTGAGTGGGTAGGAATATGAATGTTTAGAAGCTTATGCATGTCTCATTTATGCCTCTTCAGGTGATATTCACTTATATGTACGTACAATAGGGGATTCGACCAATATTTGTCTCGTTATAGGTAGAACCACAATAGGAATGCAAGACCAAGCAGAAGATTATGTGGAAAACTTCGACCCAGTATAGGAATCCTCGGAATGGTCCCTCCATCGTTGCTGACCGTCTATCCAAAACCGATATCTTGGACTCAAACAGTTTTGTTCATAAAATAATCTGTATGGTGTTTTCTAAATTTTGCGAGTACGTAAAAGTGCTTTTTTCTAGAACTACGCCGTACTTCGTTGTAACATTTTGAAAATTCCGAAGATACCGGACGAACAAGTCAACCAGTGCCTTGAAGAAGTGTTTGATTCTATGAAGTATCTTCGATGCCGTACTGATGAGACAGTTTTGTTTGCAGAGATCTCAAAAGAAGAAAAGGAACATCTCTAAAGAATCATCACCGCTACCTTCTTGTGTACCCGATCAGCAATTGTAGGTCTACCCTATTCTCACCTGTTTTTTAGTCACTTATCTTGGTTCTCGTTCATAATAGGATATTTTGACAGCGTATAGGATGAATGGTAAAAAGTACCTCGCCTATCTCGAAGGAAAGTCGAACCATAGGTATGTTCTATGTTAAATGTTAAACAAGCTTGCACTTAAGCCACTAGTTTCAGATCATTTCTATTCTACCTGTAGTATGAGCACATCACTGCGCAGAGTATACCGATATACTTCATACTACCGACACTTCACACTATGACATTCGTGTGTGACCATCCCTCATTTCTGTACTAACCAAATGATGAGCTGTCTATGCTTTTTCACTTATGTCTATATGGCGTACTTTTTACCTCCACCTCAGCCTACGGAGTCAAATTTATTTTTTGTGGTTTATGTTATGCACGATTATTGAAGCTATTTGACTCCTTGTTTTAGGAGCATATTATGGGTAATCATCGTCACAAGTTATTCTTTTGTTCACGAACCGTCTGTTCACAAAAGACCGTAACAACTTGTCATCTGAGATGTAACCACATTCGCATAGAAAGAAGTAAATGAAATTTATTGAACGGTGATGAGTACATCAGCGGACATAGGTGAGATACGTTTCGGAGAAGGCTCGCTGAACAGTGCGCTGGTTGACGTCCATTTTCGGTCTCCTTCCGTCCTTCCCGGAACCCTTTAGCAAAAGGGTTGTGAGAAATTCTGCGTTGTGTCACTTCGTTGTTTTGATAGCGGGTTGCAGCAATGAACGCTGTGTATTCGAACCTGAACAGAAGCATTAGTAGTTTTCGCATGGAATATTCTTAAAAAAACAAGTGCAATAGTAGGCTACGAAGCGCCATTTAGTTTCATAATGGCATAATCCTGACTGTCGATCACATGGCTTGGCGGACGCACGTAAATAGAAGCTAAGGCTAGCTTAATTAAGCTAATTCCCTGCATTTCCAAGCGTGGCACCAATTCATTGGTTAGTTTCTTAGGAGAGATGGGAGGACCGATAGGGTCTCAAGGTCCTGATGGTCAGAGTCCTATTCTCTGATCCGCTTAACCCTTTGACTACTGGTGGGACACATGTGTCCCACTTCGTAGTCAAAGACACTACCACAGTTCCAGGGAATATTGAGGCAGGAGGGCTCATTTGATGGCTGAATTGTGCACATATAGAAGCTTTCTAATTCTTACTATGACAGTTAATCGTCAGAAGCTAAAGCGAGTCATCCTGCGTAAGTTAATCTTTGACTACTGGTGGTACACATGTGTCCCACTTCCGTAGTCAAAGTCACTACCACAGTTTTGGCACTTATTGAGATCGGAGGGCCCGCTTGATGGCGGAATTGTGCACATATAGAAAATTTACAATTCTTACTCCCATCCCAAATCGTTAAGTCAGAGCGCGTTACCCTGGATAAGGTAATAAGCAGGTCTATCGCAGGTCACTGTACAGTGTTCACACCTCCCAAAAGGTAATTTTTGAGTTCACACTCTTTATGCTTGTTAATGGTTCTAGTGTTTCCCTCAATTATTGTATCACGTGCAACATAAGCAAACCAATGAGGGATGGGGGCATTTTGTCGGTCGCAAGCCAGTCAGTGGACGACGCAGCGTACTACGACTGTGTTGGAGATTCCATCCTCCAGGAATCTGTCAGTTCGGATGGTGCGTAAGGTACTCCTATGATGCCGCAGATTTCAGGGAATAAAAACCACGAAAATCCTTTAGAGCAGAAGCAGCCGGTGAACGCAGCTTGCATCACCAGGGGAGGCTTGCAATTCCTTCCAAGTGCGTTCCCAACCGGACATTAGCTTATTCCAGGAATGCAATGTGAAAAATGTGTATTTGGTAAATGGTAATTTAACTGCCAGTCTATTCTTTCATTGGTCATTTGAGAATGGTCATTTGAGCGGGGATG
>MU911780.1:8406-19209 GCA_036418205.1 Ostertagia ostertagi | reverse complement strand
GGAAATCTTCAAGGGAATCTTTAGACCTTTCCAAATATTCGAAGAGTTGTGGGAAACTGCAAAAAAAGCGGCATATAAAGGCAATCAGAAGATAGGAAAAGAGCTGGGAGAAACAAATAAGTTCAAAAACGCAGGCAGTTCTTTATTGATCCAGACACAGTTAGGTGATTGGTGCAGAAACTGTGCAAGTTAAGAGGCATGCGGACCTTGAAAGATCGTTCAAACCCTTACTTCTCCTGGTGTTCCTTCGGCAAAATTATCTCAAACTGCTTTCCATGCACATTTCCCCTTTCAGCTCCAAGAACGTATTTTCCCGCGATGCGAGTCACTGTTCCAGCGACGTCCGAGGCGTTTGCTTTTTCAGCAACCACCACCGTCATCACATAGCCGGTTCCGAATCTGAAATACACAATGGATATTCGAGTGAAGGTAAATAACGGAAATAATACCACTCTTCCCGTAAAAATCCAAAACAGAAATACTTCACCACTGATGTGAACTGGTTAAGATTCTTCTGATTGTTTTTCCCTCAGAAATCAAAGAATAAAAAGCATAAAACCCTAATAATGCGGCTTGGTAATACAGAGTGCTCCGACCAACCTCTTTTTCAGGAATTGTGGTGTTCCACAGCAGTACACTCGACCCTTGGCCATGATTGCGACACGGTCTCCCAGCAGTTCCGCTTCGTCCATATAATGGGTGGTGAGTAGTACTGTTCTAAACATCGTGCAATGCTACGAAACTCTTTAAGCACATATTCTGAAAATACACCACTAACCGATCCACCTTGACCGTCTCCAAGAGAGCCTCAACATCTCTTCGAGCCCCTGGATCCATGCCAGCAGTCGGCTCATCCAGCAACACCACGGCACTACCGCCGATCACAGCCATCGACACACAAAGTTTGCGCTTTTGACCTCCGGAAAGGTTCATGGCAAGCTAAATGCATCGTTTTTGAGCAAAATACTAGTTAAAACAACCCGTATATGGAACACAACAACAAAAAGTGACAAAGAAATAGTTGAAAAAGAAATGCGTTGAACAAATTTTAACCTCGTCAGATTTCTCGTCCAATTTCAGCTGATCCAGTAGTTGTTGTCCTTCAACCTTATAAGAGCCACTAGCCCCTTTGAGGCCATGAATGAACCAGAGGTGCTCATCAACTGTTAAACGGTCGAATAAGGCGTTAGCTTGCGGACACAAGCCAATTCGCTTTCGACACGCGGATCGCTGCTTCTGTATGTCCAGATCGTAGATGCTAACCGTTCCTAAAAGAGGCGTGCTGAAGTTTATATGTTTCAGTTCAAAAAAGACTGACATATAGGTGGGACAACGGGTTCCCCAATATTGAAAAACTGTTTCTTTGGTATGTTTTTTTTCAACTTGAACGTACCTGCACTTGGTGCCGTGATCCCGGATATTACAGAGAACGTCGTACTTTTACCAGCGCCATTGTGTCCAAGAAGTACAGTAACCTAAAAGATGTTGATAAAGAGGAGACAGATGTCAATCAAATAAAAACTATACAACAAGAACACCTACCTGCCCTACGTACGCTTCCAGAGACATATCATCTACGGCGCGCTCCCCCGTTGAAGTCCAGACCTGAAAAGGAGGAATCATTGTCAGTCACTACAAATCAAGACTATACATTAACATTGTGACCATGCATCCCATGCGTGTGCTGAAGTCTGCTATCCACACAGAATTTTGGGCCATATTTTTACAAGAGGTAATAGGTCTCTCCTTTGTATTTTCACCATTTTATTCAGAAGCCATCGCTTGAATCCCTGATAAGATTTTCACTCCACGCGCGCGCCAAGCCCAAACGTGCGTGGTCTGCAACGAGGTCAATCCGAAAACTCTAGGCGAAAATCGAATGCGCTCATGAAAATATGACAAAATTTCTCAGTTCAAATGACAAATTGGGAAAATTAGCTATAAAGTGAGAACAACGTTGGGCGTCCCTGACGCTCGAAGGGCAGTCTCCATTGAAGAAGGCATCCTCGGTAAAAGGGTTACATTAATGACGTGCATTCCGTTACGTTGAAAATCAAAGCAGAGTGGAAAACTAAGGATTTTCGAAAATCCTCAGCTTATTCGTGTCCCCATCACCTACTTTGAAAATTTATAAGGGACCAATTCATGTAACTACAATTAAAAACCCAAACGAACCTTGATCAGACGTTGCACCGAAATTCCAGCTCGTGTTCTCAGTAGGCCTTCGTCGGTCTCATTGTTACCGTCATCCTGCTCTAGACGAGGAGCAGACGAACTCAGGTACTGAAAAAATTTGCAATTGACAAAAGAGTCAACCATTAGAGAGTGTATCATTCACAAACAATAGTACAGAAGGAGAGCGTCTAAAAATAAGATTGATAAAGCAAAAATTCAAACGCTTACACTGTTCCCAAACGGAAGTTTGAAAAACGTGAAGTCGCTGTCACTGAACATGAAATCGAAGAACAATGTCGCTGCGCTCATCCAGATGATGTCCACCAACAACATCACCAAAGCAGCTCCAGCGGTGAAATGGAATGATCCGTCTTCAAAACTATTAGACCACGACAGTTCGCGACCTGAGATTATGATCACTTAGCAATCCTTGCTGAAAAACAATCGCTCAAAAGGCAAAACCAGGAAACTTGCCTCGATTCATGTAGTCGGCAAACGTCTTGAGAGCGTACGAGAAAGCCGCGTTCGGATTCAGTGAGTACAGAGTGCAGTAGAGAATTTGATCGACGCGAGGAGCACGGAACGGTGCCGCAACCAGTATCACCCACAACACGATCACCACTAAATCGTTATTTGAAAGCAGAACACTGCGTTATTCGCCAGTTTCTGGCACAGAAGCAACTCATAGGATACCAGCTAAGGTATTGAGAGGGTCCCTTAATCGATAACTTCAACTCAGTTCAGAGGTTTGACTGGAACTACGCACCCTGCCGACCCCTCCGCTTGGACAAAAGGAGCTCGTTGTGAAAACTTTTTTGAATTCCACCGAGTATTATCAATTCTCCACTTTTCGGTGTCGGTGAAAATGAGCTATTTTATCGAAATAGTCAGAAGTGCACAGCGTTGAAGGCGGGGCGCTATTCACAATAACATCATCTTAAGAAAGCTTGAGAACTACGCGAATGTTAAATAAATGCGATGACCACGAATAATTTGCCTTGAGACATCAACAAGCACTGGCCTGTTGCGAGAGATTTCAAACTTGCCGAGATAGAACGCGACCTCGGTGGCACCCGGGCAAAGATCATGAAAAATAATGATTCACAACTAGTTTCCAAGAAGGTACCTTTGAGGGCCGTATTGGGCGTCTTGAACAGGGATGACACAAGCGCCGCGAAGACGACCGCTGATACACCGTATAATATCAACGTCACGAAGAACAGCGATGCGCTTACTGGCTGAAACGAAGCGGATCAGAAACAAACTAGAAACTCTGAAAATACCAAACTGCAAATCAACGCAAAAAGTCTGCTTTTCTTCGTCTCGTGTGGCCGTACTAGTGCTTTGTTGCATTTTTCCCTACGAAAATGGTCAAGGAAGTCCATTTGTTTCTCATAATTCCAATACAAGGTCGTCTTTCAAAGGAAAACCAGGTACTATAAAAATCCTATACAATTCGTGAGCGTGGTTCATAATTAGAGCTTAGCTCTGAAAAAAGGTCCCAGCGGTCTCCACGATGGCTGTCAATGGTTGGCAAGAGGGGAGGGAGGGATTCTGGAGACAGCCAAAGGTAGAGGCTTCATGGGAAAACTCACCGGCGATGCCGACGCAGGCGCCGCTTGACGTCACTGACATTACCAGCCCCCGCTCGCGTCTGCGCCGCCGGTGAGCCTTTCTCTCCCCCAAAGTTTTAAGGCGCTCTACTGCTCAAGTCGGATACTACGTTGGAATGTTTATCGTGTTTATGATCCTGGAAAACGGACAAACCAAACACCATTTTTCGTTTTCAGCCAATTCTAAATGACATTAGAGCCGGTGAATAAACAGTAAAAAAGAGACAAACAACTAACAAAAGTGCAAACTCACTCCCAACTGAGTGCTGAGTGGAATGGCACATATCAAAAATACGAGGAGGCATTTTAATGTTGCGTAAAGCACATGTGAAAGGTAGAAAACCGGTGTCGAAAGGCCCATCACAGATAGAAAATCCTGAACAAGCCAGGTGAGCATGTGTCGCGAAGCTTTCAATATGCAACAATATTTGAACGCGAACAAACCTTTACTGTGCTCCTCTCACTTGCTATCTCTCTTGCCGTGTGAATAACCAAAACGAAGACACAAAGTCCCCAGAAATACGAGGAGACTCCCAGAAAAGCCGCTACACTATTCAAATTATACGTCGCCTCCGGCATTCTTCTGAGTCTCAACTCCGGCACAAGGGTTACGTTGGGTGATGAGGCCTAAATAATACATTTCCATTACAATGACCTGTATCAAATTCCTAAAGTGCTATTTCTGTCATAACCAACCTCAATGAAAAGACTATCAATAGCGTACTGGACTGATAGAAATGCTGACGACCAGTATGGGGGCTTTCCAGGGATTCTGTATGGAAAATCGCGCATGAATTTGCTTTATACCACAATCAGTATTTTGTATAACTCACCTGTTGTAATCGTTATTGGCTCCAAAGGGATCATCCCATAACTGGTCAAGATGCCAGGGATCGTCAAGAAACTCGGTAGGTATGAGTATGGTATAATCAAGCTTTCCAGCCGTTGTGTCGAACTGCTTGAACACCACACCGCCTGCGAACCTTAACGTAGGCAGCTAGTTTGACACTACCGTCATACTGGGTAGATATCTAAGTACATTGAAGTAGTTCCGGGAAAGATTGACTAGTTAAGACTTACTTGTTGATGGCACATCCATACTGAGTGCTATTTGGAGCGTCCGCTCGAAGTTGTTCGAGCATGTACTCCTCGTCTTTCATTTTCACCACATCTACCGTGAGAATTGGGCTACTGAATCGCTTCGCCAGCTTATTCATCAAATTGTCCACAGGCACCTCACTTTCTCGAGCACTGTAACAAAGCCAATTTACACACAATGAGTGAATGATAAAACGCAAATCTCAGTGTAACAACACGAAAGGACTATCAGAGCCCACTGGGCGGAGAGCAACTCAATCATCTGATTGCTCGATTTGCGTAAAATAATCCATTCATGAACCAAACTAATTTGACCGCCACTTTTCTCTCTTTCAGCTTCGAAAGTTGAAAAATTGCATGTCCACTCACCAATAGGCTATAGAGACTCGCGGACGATTACACCATCGTGTTCGAATGGCAGCTACAAAACCAACGGTGCGATTGATGTCGCCTGCACCACCTTCAAGAGGTACAGCATCGAACGACCTGCCGGGCGACAGCTGCACGGTACCGCCCTGTAAAAGAAGCAGTTCAAGGAGAGTAAAAAAAACACTGGAACTATGAAACTATGTTGCTTCACACGGATTCATTTCGAGGGAAGCTCATAGAGCAGTAAGATGAACGCCATCATCCGCCCGAGCTCGATTGCTCATCGAGCTCAGCTCATAGAACTACTCTAATAGGGAAAATAGAAAATAGAAAACCAAGATTAATGAAGCTGAAAAGATGAACTAACCCTGACAATGAGTATTATTATTGGCAGTGTGAACAAAATTGGCAAAACCACTTCGAATAACGTCCACACTTTACTACGTCGAGTTAGAATGAGATTCTTGCGAGTCAACAGCCATAACTGTCGCAAGCAGTCACACATGCCGCCGACTGGAAGTCGCAGCGCTGCTGCACCAGAGGTCTCTGAAGTATTATATCGACTTGCAAGACTTCAGGATTTAGTAGTTCGAAACTCGATAAGCGGACTGAAAAATTACGCAGGCGAAAGGAAACAATAATGCCACAAGTATGAAAAGCAGAATGTAAATATCAAAGAACTAGAATGTATAATGTAGGATGATCATGCCATTGAGTAATTTTGCACATGGGCGGATTTACGAGTTAAGGACCGAATTGTGAAAACGATTTTTCATGAAATTCAAGCCAAAAAATTCCAGTCTTGGAAAGAGAACGCACAAGAGTACAGTGAACGTATCGCCGCGATACTGCATAGCATATCATCAGTGAAGCGAATTCAATTGTTTTTCAAAAGCAACCACACCTGGCGCAGTTTCCACGACAACAAAATCAGCAACGTTGAGTAAACAGTAACACTTATAGCTGAGAATCAAGTAGTGAAGGGATTAAAAGTTACACATAACTAAAAATTGGAAACTATTTCAACTGCGCACACATGACAGTGCCAAAAAAGAGACAAAAAGACAAAAAATGATGAAATATAGGCAGTTCCTGAACAAATAAAGAGCATGAGTGAGAGTACTGAGGTCCCACTGTCGGAGATGGCAGACGTAATTTCGACTCGATATGAAGCATAACGTGTTCATTTCTTCCCAATATAAATTTCCGCGATGATTCATCTTGTTAGCAAAAAAGACAACAATTTTTTAGTTGGCTGACGTTTCTGCATTATGTCTATTCATCATCTTATCAGATTCAATGAAAGAGTCAGGTGATCTCCGCAGGTCCGAAATAGCGTTTCGACAAGTAAAACGGTTCCCAGATTTCCGTATCCCCAGCTTCGGAAAGATGATAACGCCGAAACTTCAGCGAACCGATATTTATTGCCAAAATCGGTATCAAACCGAGATGCCACTAAATTTTGTACGAAAAGCGATGAAATTCCTTTGCTATCAGTAAAGCAAACACTGGCCAGAGGTACGTCAGCCAAAACAACCGAATGAGTCACTGACGAACAAAAACATTACCCCGTACAGCCGAGGCAAACTAGAATCAATTGGCTGATTCACACATGGTTGAAACAGTTGTCCGTTGCTCAACAATGCAAGAGCGCTGATATGACTCCAGCTGTCCGAACGCTTTAGCCCTTAATTGGGCCCTCCACATCCGTACACGAATTCATCAAAATACAGGTGATCTGAATAGGAATAGGAAAAGAAGAACTATAGCCACGAAAGGGTGACAATGCGGCTTAAAATTCTCTCTTTGAACGCTATCCCACCACTTTCCACTCTTGCCCAAACCACAACCCATGCCCCATTAAAAAATGGCTATAATTGGAATAAAACAACTATGACTAGAATCCAGGGAATTGACCAGACAGCATGAGGCCGTCCGACGATAACTGGTTTTTGCGAGGACATGCATTACAGAGATCGATAGCCGCCGTTTCACCCTGCAGTCATTTATGTTGCGAAACCCAACCAACGAGGCGCAAAAATCTCTGACGCATGTTCGTTGCAAAGTGAATTCTGCAAGACTATAATGTTCGGAATCCGGAAGATTTACTTTGTTAGGCGAGAAGCAATGTGTCCTTCAGAGAGAAAGTCTCAACGCTCACATTAGGTCATTCGCACCAAAAATGAACCCTTACTGTAATCGCTCGATCCACTTCACGGCTCTTTTGAGACAAAGTTATTGATATCCTAATAGCTCTAATCAAATAACTGTGAGAAGGAAATAGGCGAAGACATGGGAGACGTCATTAGGTGTTGACAACTACAGGCGAGTCTTAAACAAGACAATGGCCACTAACGTAGAAATGGAAGTTTGTTATGACCACCCCCAGAACTAGCACCAACATAAGCATGCCGCGTCATGGCAAATAGTTCTAATCAGGAGATCAAAGGCGCTATAGAGAAGAAAACCAAGAATTTTTTGATGAATTCAAAAACTTAGAAGAACTGAGAAGAATCTGCATATTGAATGAATGATATGGCATTTTCATGCGTTCCGAAATAACAAGAATCTGCACAGAGATTAACAAGGGAAGTTGATCAATCCATTGACGACAGGTGGCCCAATATCGGGCACTGCCTCGGATGCGCAAAGCAACAAATCTATAACCAGTACAGTCACTCAAGGGCAATGACTGTTGATCGGGAAAATATAAAAAAGCCTCTAAGACACACGCACACTGGCCTTCTTCAAAGGGCTAAATAATATCCGTAATACGCTGCGTGAAGTCACATTTTCAATTAATCTATTGTACAGGGACATCGTGCCAGCGTGGGCCGCAGGATGGAGATCATACGGACCATACGGGAAATAAAACGAAGGAACAGGAGAAGATCAATAGAAAATAGTCTAAAACGAACGAGCGGAATACACTGAACATGAAAACTGGGGGATAGCCGACAAGCAGTTCAGATTTGACGGAAAATCCGACAATGGCCAATAATGAGGCCACGGCTATCGACTAAATGACATACATTAGGTGTTATAATTGCAGTCACAGCGGTCAATTCAAGTGCAGTGGTCAGTATAAGCCACCCAGGCCTCAAACGCCGATAATGTAAGTTCTAATCTAAAAAAAAAAAAAACATGAAAAAAGCAAAAAGAGAAATTAGAAAAACTGAAAGCAATTGTTCCTTACCGAAACAACGGGGGCTTATCAAAGGGTTCGAGAAAAGCGTGGAACATTAAATATGATCAATCCCAATCACAACAACACCGACCACGAGGCTTGAGAAACAAATTGCACTTATCGTTAAGGCTAGAGATTAATTAACACGGTCTACGGAAAACTTGAACTCCGAGTCCTTTGTTAAAACCACCGCGATTTGATACTCTCGCCTGCGCTCTCTCTCGCTTTAACCAGCGGCTTATGATTCACTGTGATCCGATACAATCAAACTTTGCAAGAAGTAATTGGCTTATCCAATCCGGAGTCAGCCCTTCCTCCCAGGCTTAGTTCTAGAGTTCTCTCCTCCCTGTCTGGTTATTTGGGAGCCGAAGCCAGGCGCCGTTCTCGAAAGCTCGATGGCATGACTACGAATCGACGATTACGCTTAGCGATCGCAGGATCGAGCGTTGCCGCCAGCGAATCGAAACGTGCATTCAGCGCAATCGAAAGTTCATTCCAGGACACACTTTTGAAAACGGGATTCTTTCAGTCAATGGCGTCCCGCCAATTTCAAACAGGCGAGGCGCAGGTACATACCCGACCGCTGGTGCACGGTTGCATTTCGTTGGGCGCGCAAGACGCCTCGATCTCGCGCTGAGCGCAACGTTCGGATCTATGCAAGCGAATCGCTCGATCCGCAAACTATGATCACCGACCAATCGTCTGCGCTATGTCGTTATCGCGGCAGAGAACACGCGGCGGAGAGTTCAGCGTAGTAACGTAATCATTAACATCATGACAAAAAGTGGCCTCCTGCACCACTTCCACGAGGTGTAAGTTTCGTCAAAACTCGCTGCAAAGGTCTAACAACAAGAACCGAAAACGGACAATAATGCCTGACCTATCGCTCGAAAAAACCACTCCCGTTACATGGGGGAATCTTCGTCGCTATCCATCCACAAAGCCGAGAGAGGCTGTGAGTAAATATGCACACCAATGACATTTTTGCGCCTTGAGTCACCCTACTTCGTCATTCTTTGTATACCACACAAAGCAGGACTGGACCTAGCGGTACACCCACTAATTAGAAGAGCTTCTGAGTGCTCTGTATGTGCCAGCAACCATTGACTACGGTACGAAAATCAAGCACACATCGAATTAGGTCGGGGTAAAGCTACAGCGAGCCGGACATCAAACTTCCCAAGGATTTTGAGAGTTGCCTGCACACTTGCAAACAAGAATGTTGTATAACAACATTTACCCTCACCCTTCACCGGCAAAAACGAGGGTGCACTTCCAATATGGCCACCTTGCGACCGCGCGCATAATATCCAAATTCTCTGCGCTTCTTCTCAAGTTATCTGCCGACTACTATCATAGCTCTCTTGAAATTCAACAAAGTATAGCAATGAACAGCACAACATTGGAACAAACACAGCGGTTCATAGCCACATTTAAACTTTCACGTAATTAGACGCTTGATACTAATATTTTATTAAACAAATATGATAAAAATGTGATCGTGGATAACAAGAAATCAATAAATATTTTCGGAACAAAAGTCGAAGGTGTACATAAACTAGATTAATTGTGGATCACTAACCTTTGGGACATGCACAAAGTACGAACAAAACATATCGATCACATGCTGCTGGTTCCAAGCAAAAAAAGACAAGTATTAACTGTTGAAAACAAAATGACCACTACTTACGACTGAATCAAAGAGTTCGCAGATTAACCTGGATACAAAATAAACGGAGACAGACAGATAGAGCACCACACACCGTCATCTATCGCGTTCACGCTCAGCCCTCCACCTACACCTGATAAAGAGCGCGAACACTTGGCGTTGCCGCCAGGAAATGGCACGCACGACAATTCCCATGCGCAATCTACATGAAAGGACCGGGAACACCTGGATGCGGTGGCTGCGGGACGTATTGTGGCGGCACGTACGGATTCTGTGGAGGAGCAAAAGCCATCGGAGGCATCGCCGCACCGCCGTACGTCAGCATTAATTGCGGTTCCACTGAAAATTTATGTTTTGCTGCATAGAATACGATAAAAATAGAGGCACTGACTAAGTAAAAAGTGCTCAAAACAAACACTCAAGTAACACCAGTGTTGGATAAGTAAATGACGCACTTGGGAGCCCTTTGATGTCGTAAAATGAGCCGTGTTTCACCAGCACAACCCTATTGAAAGCCTATCCGAGAAGGTTCACTTTTATGAAGGTTTCTCAATAACAGTGTGCAAAAATTGGATGATCAATGGCAGAATGCACACTTTGTCTCCCGCACTTAGGAGTAGTAAATTCTACGAAACCTAGACATAGAATCAGATAGACACCCACGAAAAATAGGTGATAACGATTTCTCTCGG
>MU911778.1:13824-84562 GCA_036418205.1 Ostertagia ostertagi | reverse complement strand
TCTGCACACGTAAAAGCTGGAAAGACGCGCTTCTCACTGTCATCGATTTTTCTCGTCTTCTCTGCACCCTTCGTCAATCGAAGAAGAATGCGTCGGCGGACGCAGCGCAGCGTACTATGCGCCGTTTATTGTAGAAGTGGAGACCCCACGCGAGCCGCTGTCGCCCAACGTCCGATGGGGCGGCACCCGCCGGGAATCACCATCCCTGTGCTCGCCGCGCAGCGTTCAGGCCTCCGCCGACATAGGCCCTGGCCCGCGTAGGCGAGAAGCGGAGCACCGGAGACCGACAACGGCGTTCGCTTCTCGGCGGGTGTTCGCCCCCTCGCGCGGGCGGCGAGCCGGACGCCCAATTTTTCCTTGGCCAGGTGAGGTCAATAGCGACATACGTTGCAAAGCTTTCGATTGATATGGTAGTTCTTTACGCCGTCCACAAGTATGCTGTGCGGCCGTAAGTCGCGTGGCCGTCGCTATTCCGTAGTAACCGACGAGCAAAACGAAACGGCAAGACAGTGCTTTACGATGACCAACTGTGGTGACAGACAATATAATATATCACTGTGTGAGAGTGCGCGCAAGCGGTGAAGGCAAACGCTGCGACGTGTGTTCGCTTCGTCGCGCAAGCGGCGCGGCCAACGCTGCGAGCGTCGCTCCATTTTTGGGTTCGCTGCCCCGAAAGCGGGGCGGCGTCGTTGACCGCTCTCCACACTATGCAGGCAGTTGTGCAACTGAGGAAAGCCTACAGCCGCGCGTCTGACGCAAACGTTGGTTACGTGTACATACATCCTATGTTCCTTAACAAAAAAAAACGACGTGTAAAGATGTAATATTTACCTGTGCTGAATAATTTTATTATTTTTTATTTTTATTTTTTTTATTTTATTTTATACATTTGAAAAAATAATAAAATTATTTAGCACAGGTAAATATTACATCTTACACGTCGTTTTTTTCAGTTCGCAACATGTGTATTCTTCTGCTACATTGTCATCGTAATAGCCACGTTTGCTCTTTTCGTTCTGTTTTACTCGGATACGACGGACGGCTTCACAGCTCACAGCATACTTGTGTACGCTGTAAAGAACTACCATATCAATCGAAATCTTGCAGAAATTGTAGACTCACTGCAAGAAAATGTGAGTTCCAGTTCGTTCAGAATTCTTGTGATTGTTTGGCTTCAGTGATGACCTTACCTTCCATCTCTTTCAGTCCATTCTAGAGATTACGCTGTCCAGAAGTTCAGAATAATGAAAAATCAAAAGGAAACAGGCATAACGATTTAAAAAAAGAACTCGATAAATTAGAAATGGTGTGGTAGATAAATACAATGTTATCGAAGACGTCATCACAACTTCACCCCAGCCATGGTGTTCACAGCCTTCAGCAGATCAGTGTGCACCATGGCTCTACCCATCTGTGGATTGAGCCAAACAAGTGCGCGGCTCCATATATAGTAATGATGTATCCCGCCTTTATGGACTAGACTCGGAGATCAGAATGAGGAGAAACTTCCAGTAGTTCTTTTTTTCACGGGCTTGTATTATGTTAAGGTACTGGTTTATGTGTAGAAAATTGAGCTTAGGTAGATTACCATCTCTATCTAATTTTTTGATCCTTTCAGTTGAAATGTTGTGGTGTATCGTCAACGGCTCAAGGCTATCGGGATTGGAATCTGAGTTATCAGTTCAATTGCAGTGCATCAAATCCGCAACCGGAGAAATGCAGCGTACCATTCTCATGTTGCCGAAAATCCGTGATTTCAGAAGCGGTAAGTTAACGCTGGTCTCCTAAAACAAGCAACTCCCTTGGATTCGCATTTAACCTTGTCAAGTCGAATAATGAGCATTGATCGATTCTTGCCCCAAAGTCCTAACAAGCGTGCCAAAATTTCATCTTTTTACTGTTCTGGTGGGAGTGGAGTTGGGAGCCTTTGATTCGATGAAACTGAATCATTCGCGCCCGCCTCTATCAAGTGCTGAAGTTGTGATTCGTAATGATGAAACTAGAGCAAGTCTTCAGTCGGAAAAGAAAGGTCCGTAAATCACACTGATTCGTTGAGATGGGTGAATTGTATGGCATTTAGTCCTTTTGATGCGTGGCTTGATCGCGACCAGGGGTGAGGGGGAAGGGGCGGGGGTATAGGGTTGACACGCACCTAAGTAATATTTTTTCATGAAATTTAAACAAGTGACTCTTTTTGCCCCCTTCCCTACCCGGAATTTTTGACTTAGAGCGAGGGATTACGAATTACGATAAAGACTGTGTGCGGCGTTGAGGTATATGTACCAGTGGAATCAGTAGCCAGGAGCCGAAGGAAACAAGAGTGGCCTTTTCATGGTCAAGGTGCGCTAGTTGCAGCGCTCTGGAGTTGCCAATCCTTTCTGATCCGAATTTAAAATTCTCCGGCTGCGCTGGGCCCGTCAGTGTCTTCCAGCATCATCATTGCTCGGCGATCATTTTGATAAGGTATTCCGCTACGTTCGCAGATCCTATAGCTTTCCCATGGAATGCGTTATCAATCAAAGCATGGTTTTCGTTGGCAGAATGGTGGCCGTCGGGTTGAACATGCAAGCGACGCCTCCGTTAGTTACTGGCTCGTCCATACCATCACCGAGCAAATGAGGATTTCCCATTGTCCTTGACGGATTTCTTTGCTTTTTTCGCCACTGGCGCCCCACTTCCACTGTGAATCCAACCCAATCTTATCACAATGCCTCGCTTTACATGAATCAAAAACATTATCAAATGTATGTTA
Organism: Ostertagia ostertagi; assembly: GCA_036418205.1. Lineage (NCBI taxonomy): Eukaryota > Metazoa > Nematoda > Chromadorea > Rhabditida > Trichostrongylidae > Ostertagia > Ostertagia ostertagi. The sequence continues at coordinate 81,810 of MU911778.1, read as the reverse complement.
AAATTCTTCCTAGCCATTTTGCCGTCAAAAGCAAAATGGCAAACCCGTCAAGGACATGTCCTACAAATCCTTAGTTGGGAGTCCTCGCCCTTCGCCTTAATAATTTTGCAAGAGAATCGCTAAGCAAGTTGGCAAGGTAGATTGCAGACTAACATTCCAAAACACACACAGGTTCAAGCGTCTTGTAATGAATGTCACTGACGACCGGCAGGCTTTTGCTTTTTTGTGGAGTGCGCAAGCCTGCGAACCTAACGGCTTCATTCGCCTTTGGGATGGTTGTGATCGGCTAACGGGCTTATTAATGAAACAGTGAGGAAGTATGGAAGTTCCACTGCAGAAATATCGCCAAATTCGGAATACATGGTCGAGTCCAACCGCTTTAAGGAATCAGGAGAATGTCGTCCGAGTGTGTAGACCATCCCCGCAACCTTTATTGTTCATCAGAAGTGGGCGCCAGGGCACGGAGCCCGAAGCTTGAGCGATCTCGGTAGTGGCCCACTCAGCACGGTCAAAATCTAGTACCAGGCAGCTTGGAACCGCCTTGGTGCACAATGTGTAAAGGGTGACAAGATTGCATTCAGAGCCCTAGCACAACCCATCCATCATAATTCTTGTGGCGTTCAAGGGTGAGTGTATATATTATAAGTGTGCTCACCTGTGAATTTCGCTGAAGGGGTGCAAAAAGAAGGGAAAACTCGCTTCAGAGCTCGAGGCTTCCTTGTGCTGGCGAATTTATTCTCGCGTCCAGTATTAGTTGTTTGTAGATCCCACATAACTACCGTGTGTCTCCAACGATATCAATTTTTCAGGCTGGCTCGTCTGATTCTCTACTGCCTGCCATGCGTTCGTTAGAATGCTGGCAAAATACGTTGAATAAACGACCACAAGATCTCGAACATGATATTTACACTCGCGGTTGTCTCCAACCTCTCCGAAATGTTTTTGAGTCAAACGCCACTCATATTGCGTTCGCAGTCACGGTCATAGTTGTTCCAGTGGTACGTTCATTACTTGCTTGACTTTCATAATCTGTTAGGAGCATGCGTTGCCCTTCTGTTTGAAGTCAAAGTCTGGGATGGAACTGATGTAATAATAGAAAAAAAACGAGAAGAAACCGACGACGGATGGTACTTTTTTGTTACTGGTTTATTTACCGAAATACTGTCCCTCAAATGGCGTTGGTTTGTGGGTGGGGTACATGGTGGCAGTTGATGGGTATGGTAAATCCCTAGGTCCTAAGCCCCTCAGCCTTGTCAAAAGCAACCTTCGGGATAAAATGGGTGTGGAAAAGCGTTAGTTATGAATCTAGGGGTGGGAGGTGTCCTGGAAAAACTAAAGAAAGCATCGGAAACCCATCACGCATTGAATAAAAACCTCTACTCTTTTAGCCGCAATCAACTTTGGGGCAGAGGAGGGACGTGTTGGACGAATCCACGAACCTAGATCCGGTTGCTCCAGTGCCAATGACATTGCGCCCAGTTGCTGCCGCAAGTGCGCCCGCATTTCTCGAACAGCGTCACGTAGCAACAAACATCGGAAGGCGGGGCTTGCGGACAAAGGGTGAGTTGGGGGTTGGACGAGCTTCTAGTGACCTTAACGCATACTTTAAAGTCGCAAAAGAGGTGCGTCATCAGCCCCTGTCCGCCTGTCTACTGCCCCCGGGGATGGAACAGGTGAGCTTGAACAATACCGGAGCGTGCCCTTAAGTCGGCGTGAGTCCCAGTGGGTTCATGTGCTGCTTTTGAATACTATTTCACTCCCTATTTCTGGTGCAAGAGCCATTGCGTTAAGAAATTCCCGACTTGCAATTGAAGCCTAAGAGAAAAACGTATCAGTATACAATAATTCAAGCTGGTATAAGTTAGGGGTACCGGAAGGAGGCTCGTCGAGAAGGCAGAGACACAGGCGTGTCAGCGGACGAGTCGTTTCGTTTACGGTAACCAGGTAACGTCAAGGCAAATAGGATGTACCAAAGTACGTTCCACATTGCACAACACCGCTGCGACTTGTGTGCTAACCCGTCTGCGTCCCTGTTTTTGCGCCGCCCGATGGACGTCTTGTCGGGTGGCTTAAGTTAGAAAATCTGCGAATAAGGGTTACACAATGCTGTATCACAAATACGATCCTGAATGACATTCGTCATAATGTCATAGAGCAACAGAGGGAATGAGAGAATGTAGCCTGAATCTGAATGTCTTCTGCACCGTCTCATTCACGTTTGAGAAGATTTACAAATTCTTATTTGTCTCTCGCGCTAATAAGATTACACTGAATTCCAGTGCATATCCATTTGTCTCACGAATGTGCTGGCAAGGCAAATCAATCACCAACGAATTTTACTGGAAAGAGAAGCAAGACGCAAAGAGCGGCAGCAGAAACGCGAATGCCGTCGTGGAAGAACTCGAACCAATGGTCGACACAAGGACGGAAAAACCTCCGATTATGAACCAGTGAGTGAGCTCTGGCTCCACTTATCTGTTTTCTGATTTTGTTTGGCCAGCGACAATATGACCTTGAAAGATACTGCAGTTTGAGGCTGAGCATGGGTAGTGTTCGTTCCTCTATCAGTAAATCAGGCGCTAAATCTAAATTCACTCATAGTTCCTGCCCAAAAAAAGCATTTATTGTGAAAATGTGATGCAACTTCTACTTGATTAACCTTGGTGTCGCCTCACCCTGATTATTTTTACTTCATTCCGCCAGCGAACATTTGAAACAAAGTCTGTCGACCAACAAAGGACTTCCACTTGCGTTTTTTTTCGTTTTTTGTTTGAAAAAAGGGGATGTGTGTTGTATGTATTTATTCGCAAGTACGATTTCATTAACTTTTCTTGCTAGACGTTGCATCAGGTAAGCGCACTCTTCCACTTTCTGTAGCAAACGTAGCATTTGATTGAGTTACTTTTCTGGGCTTACTTAAAGGCAAAGTTTGGGCTCAGACCCACTTAATAAGCCCTTAACCTGGCTAGAAGTCCTAGGCACGCAAGTGCAAAGTTAGCGCCACCTTTCTACACCGAAACCCGTCGCCAGGACCCTAGGCTATGAGTTTCTAATAGACTCCAACACACATAGCATGGTCCGCCCTCCGATCGTAGTCTTGTCTGCGTCGCTGCGTTGATCTGCTATGCTCTCTCTCTTCTCGGAATTCTCTACCACTCTCTGCGCTCACTATCTCTCGTCTTCCCCCCTGTCTTTTGAACTTCTCCAGAGCACTGAGCAAAATACTCGTGTTTCCTGTGCATGTCAGGATTTCTTTCCTTTTTTCTCCATTGGCGGTCCACCTCTCATCCCTACTTTCACATTTGAGTGGAATCAACCCACTAATGTAATCCTGATTCTTGCCTCTAAAGATACTGTTTTCAGAAAGAGGCGATAGACTCATCAAAGGGCTCATTGGTTGCTTCATCCAAACTGCCAGTGGAGCAGTCGACGAAATTGGAACCACAGCAATAGAACAGTTTTGCCTCAGTTACAATTCGCCGTAGTCAGCTCAGTTTGAAGATGAAGAAATGAGATCAGTGGTGGCAGTGCTCAATAATCAGAATTAAACAGTTCAATTACAGGTAGTTCTACAGTTACATCTGCATGCATTTGAAACGGAGCTTATACATTTTGTCACCGTTATAACTGTGTTCCTTTATAAGCTCTGGAGAACACTACATTTGGCTCTTTCAGCAATTTATTGTTCATATACGATTGCTATGTTTGGTCTGTCACTTATCATTAATAAATAGTTTCGAGAATTTTGGTTCTTTGCTATCATCTTAATTTGTACGTACTGACAACTTTTCTGAAAAATCTAGTTTCTTACTGAAATAACAGAACCTGTGGAAGACTTCGATTTTCATCCGAGCACGAACTACGTCATATCCAGAACCGCTTTCCAGTTGCACCACGTTAGCCAGCCAATCGGGCTCGAGTCTCCGCCTTTGACATCAAGAAGAATCTTCTGGGTAACTGTCATCTTTACACCAAGTATTGTGGAGGAGTCCATGATAAAGGCTCCATGTTTGAGTGAGCACCACAAAATAGCTCATCTCGAATTCGCTCGGAGAGATGAGAACGAAGTGGGATTCAACAGGTGATTATACAGGGCCATTAAAGTGACTGGTTAGGGTCATTTTAAATTTGGGTTAACTTTCCCGATAGGAATAAGTCTAATCGAGAAGGGCCGAATTGGCATCACAGTTGATGGAGGCATATTAGAAACGTGCCACTGCTTTTCTGTGCTGTCGAGACATTGCGATACCGTCTGGATGCTGTTCTTGTGTAGAAAGCTCAAATCGTCCAGTCACATCAATAAGGTAGTATGCTTTCACAGCATTTCCACAGAATCGCGATGAATTGGCAGTGAAAAAAATTCTATTGTTGATGTCATCCTCAATAAGATGCCTTTATACTGAAACAAAAGACATTTTCAAATTTTCTCATAAACAGGTTTGCTGCTTATATTTCGTTCTGTAATAAAATCACCCAGAGGCTCAGAGTACGCTGAATTTGACCAATGTGGTTGCCAGTCGTCGAGCCTCTATCTTAACACGTTGACGACATCGCGCGTTTTGGGTTTTTGTACGGCGTGGGACAAGGGCGCTTCTCCGAGCGCGGCCGTCACATCTCAAGCTCTCGTAACTTTGATAAGCTTCAAAGGTACGAAATCATTTCAGCAATATTCTATGCATAGAAATTAATCAAAGATTTAGTAGCGAAACCCAATCAAAAAAAAACGTGATTTTGAAAGAAAGAAAACTGGAATTCAAGTCCTTTTCTCTGTAGTGAATGCCGAAACTATTTTCGATGTGGATTTGTCAATTGAAACATATATCTTTCTATCCCTTTGAGCATGTATTTACTTTCACTATCATTTCTTACTGACATGCTCATCAGAATGGGAAGAAAACGAGGGAAGAGCCGAGCTGCCAATTCCGCTGTGCTTAAAGCAACAATCCAGGAACGAATTCGCGGGTAAGGACCACCTATAATGACGTTGCCGGTGAGAAGTTGTCAATGGAGAAAGAAAAAGTAGAAAAAAACGTAGGGAAGGGCTCAGACAGGGACTCCCCTGCCGTTTAGGAGGACGTGTGTTGGACGAGTTGTCCGAACCTGCCCGTAGTACATGCGCTCCACTGCAACTGCTGGCAAATAGCCTTGCATGCTTGCAAATACATAACTATTTGTCAGCAATCGAAATTGCGTTCTTATGGAATCGACCTCATACAGCGCGGCGGTCCCGCCCCGAACGCCAGTTGAGGAAGCGCTGTGCACAGCTGCTTGGAGGTGGCCCCACCACGGATTGGTGGATCCGCCCCTCTTGAAGGATTTTGACTGCTTCCAACACCTTTCAGAGGTAAGTTTTGAAGTTTGTGACATTTCCCATAAACTCCAATCAGGCTGAGGCATGTTTCCACCACTTGAAAACCAAATGGTTGAAACCCTGCCTGGACTTTTGCTTTAACCCATTGCGGACCGCCGTCATAATTGCACCTCCGTATGTTTTTGTCATCTGTTTAATCATTGGCCACGACCTATCAAACATCTAACCAGTATGCCAATAAGTGATGTAAACTGTGTCCAAAAAAGTAAACTGATGAAATTGTAACTTTAAAAAATGCTGAAAAAAATCAAAGATTACTGTCCTTTTCCGCGTGGTGGCGTGCTACACCATGTGCAGCACGCGGACGGCAATGGTTTAAAAAACTTCTGCTAAACTGGAGCATATTTGATCATACCGTGACCCATGTCGTTTACAGTTATGTTAAGTTGTAATCCATAGAATAGAGGGCAAATTGGGAAGAATCCTCGCATATGCTATAAAAAGGGATGAAAAGGGTGAGATGTGCAGCCGCGTCTCAATGTCCAACGAGTTGCGCAAAGTGAGACGCGTTACTGCGTCACAATTCCGTCAAGGTGTTTTCGGAGAATGGCTGTTTTCAGGAGTACCTTGATACGTTTGAAACGCGTCGTATATCCGATTTCAGACTTGGCGAATCGCGGGAATCGCTACCAGCGATTCGTGCGATTCGCCAGCGTCCGCGGTTGCGTTGCGGTATCAGCCAATCGAGCGCTTCACTGGCCGCGACGCGACCGCAGACGCTAGCGAATCGAGCGATTCGCAAAGTCTGACATCGGCCTATATTGGCGCCAGGTCCGCTGAACATACCAGAAGGGTTGTGTCGTTCGATGAGAAGATTTGAAAAGTTTACGGGACATTTTTCATAATTCGTGGACTTCGCCTTCATTGGCGCGCTTTCTGGGTTTATAAAAGCAGTAGCAGTTGACCATGCTCCCAGTAAAGGCTATAATCACTGTGAGTAGTACGGTAGTGAAAGCTATAATCACTGCGGAATGCTCTAAAGAAAGATTCATCACTTCGTTCTTGGTAAATTTTTGGCTGCTGGAAAGACTGGCTCGTAGACAAAATTTGGTCACTGCAAAATTCAACTTCTGCTCACAGTGTAGAAAACGTCGTAGCATCCAGAACTAAGGACTTTGAATAATGTTCTCTTCAGTGTCTATGTTTCCGAAAATTCATGAAAATTGTAAAATTTGGGAGCCTTCAATACGTCTCCTAATACTCATTGATTGGGGCTTTGCATACAGGGTAAACATGCTGTCAGCGCCATAGAAAAGTGTCTGAAGAGGTGTGCTCATAATACCCTCCAAACACGCACGCGATAAACTAATCTGGGCTTAGACGCTTCGTCTACGATAAAAGGCTGGGACTCAGCAGCATTCACAGAGATATCTATAATGGGTTGAGCCGTTGGCTTTGCACGTCACGCTATTTTATGGCAAGAGCTCTGCCGATGCATTATCAACCGGATTTGATGCGTGGGATGCGAAACGAGCACCTGATAACCCATTGATCAGATTTCTACGTGGAAGCTGTGAGCAAACGATACAAAGAACTTTGTGCTCATTGAGGAGCTATAATCCATGGTGCTACATTCCTTAGCAAGATGTAGGATGAACGGAAGCGGCACAGGCGTCTGCCAGAGATCGCGGTGAGCTATGGAATCAGAGGCCACACTCATCTACTTATAACTTCCTTTCCTCACCAGAAATATAGAGCTGTTTTCGGAATCAGCAACATTTTTATTTATTCGGAAACCGTGGCATTTGGGGGTGCAAAATTGAATTCAGATGGTATGAGATCAGTGTCTACCCCACCTATGTACGTAGCAGTCTTAGCGGATTCCCATGCTTTGGGGCGATAGTTGCTACTGGATGTTAGGCCGTGGTTCGAGAATAATGTGGTGGAGAGATATCCATTTGCGGATCCCTACCAACGTTTTTTGTTGCTAGGAAGAAATATGAGTGTTGCTGCAGCGCTTTTGTTGACATTGGAGTGCGTGATCTTCTTAACCAGAGATTGAAAATCGCACTCGTTTTCGAACCAGTATAACTTGATCAAATTATCAAAGGTTCTCTGGAATAGTCTGAATTTAAAAAAGCCCCTCCGTGGGAAAACGCATGTGTAATGCAGTAGTAACGGCGTCATAGTTCGCGAACAACCGCGCAATTCGCGCAAATCGCAAATGTGCGGATGACCTGATCAATACTGCGGATATTGTTGATTTCCTTCTCTTGTCTTAGCGAAAACCAGTGATGTTAATGTGTCACTATTGTGGTGGAATCGGCAAAATAAGGAATATCTGTCCGGTCATGTTCGAGGAAAGCCATACAGTGCGGATGTATGACATTTGTACAGCGAACTCTTGTGAGATTACACGTCTACGGTATTTGGAATGGTAGCCACTAAAAAGAAAAAAACAGAATAGAATCATGGACATGCAAGATTATGAACAGTCGTCATTTAATCATCCTGCAAAAATGGCAGCAACACTTCGCAGTATTGGTCGGAGCACATGCGGTTTATGCGACTCGCGCGATGGATTGCACCAGCTGGTGTCGGAGTCCACAACCCGCCACGCGATTAGCGTGAATCGCAATTCGCAAGTACCCCGTTTGAGCTTTTGAAACACTGAATATGTGGCAAGTGTTATAGAATTATGAACAGTTTTCATACAACCATCACTATCAAGCAGAAATGATGGCGGCATTAGGCCGATGTCAGACTTTGCGAATCGCGCGATTAGCTTGCGTCTGCAGTCGCGTCGCGGCCAGTGAATCACTCAATTGGCTGGTGCCGCAACGCGACTGCGGACGCTAGCGAATGGCGCGATTCGCAAAGTTTGACATCGGCCTTAGAGAGCACCACGCAGCAGCGACGACGCTGGTGATTTCTGTGATCAGTTGCGGCTTAGCGCGATACGATGGACTCTGACACCAGCCTAAGCTGTGAACCACCTGGCAAGAATGTGATGTTTATGTAGGTGGTCTGCGACATGGTTTATCCCCTCGCTTTTTTGCAGAAAAAGTCTGTGCCAACTGCTACGCATCCTCACCAACATTTTTCCAGGACAGTAGGCTCAATGCTGCTTACAGTTCGCCTATAAACAAGCGCTTTCAAGCGAGCTCGAAGCTTCTATTGTTCCCAAGTGGAATTCGGGCTAAGCCTTTACTATGTTCAGCCCAGCTGTTCGGATTTGTTGATCTTCCTACGGGAACCGACGGAAAAGCAATGTTCTCCTACCGCTGGAAGCGGCGCTGAAGTTGGCGCTTCGATGATCGTTGCACCAGGTTGTTTTTTGGAATTAATTTTTTACCAGTTATTTCATAGGTAATCTTCACGATCATGTGTACTTGTTCTACCCAGAAGAATTATCTATACGCTACAGCGAAAGCTGACATACTGAGGGTGAAGCGTCATAGTATGAAAGACACTCTTCTCAAATTTTGCCCTTATACCTTTGTTGATATGGCTCTTTTGCCCCGAAAGGCCGCATAGATGCAGCAGCCCAGGCCAAAAGTGTTCGTCGGAGGGTTTTTCGTGCTTCTCTTTTTTTTTGCTAGAAAAAAAATCAATGATGACCTCGAAGAAATTTTCTTTTGAGCATCCTGATTCTTTAAGGCTTGAGGATATAAAAACACTAGAAAACATAGTAAATCAATCTTGGAGGACGTTGCTAAAGCTAGAAAAAATAATGCACTGCAAATCGTTTCGGTGAACACTTTTGACCGCCGCTGTATGTATGTTTATTTGATCTCTCCACTACCCATCTTTCTTTGTCACAAACATGGATTTTTTCACGATACGTTTTCAGCTTAGGCTTACTAGTCCTACTATGCAAAGAAAAGGCAACTGTCACATTAGTGTGGATTTCATTGCTTTTGCAACGTGATGCAAACCGAAATAAAGTTCTACTAAGTTAAGAGCATATAACTAACATCAAGACTTTGTTGACATCGAAATGTTGATTGCAAAATACCAATATGTGATCTTGAATAACGAGAAATGCTCAGAACCCTAGGCCATATCCAATGTAACGTCGTACAGTTCCAACCATCTTGAAGCGTCATCCTCTTGAAGGCATCACGGGATGATTTCTTCAAGGACACTGCATATTTCTTTCGCATTGGCCTGAAAAATAGTCTTTCAAAGAAAGTAAGAAAGTGATTGAATGGAAAAAATGCATTTTGAAGGGGAAACAACAACGAAGAGGTAGGCTTCTGGGCCGTATGTGCCAATTACCGGAAGCTTGCCATGAATTGAAATGGTGGTAATATCCTCCTTCAGTGCTCATTTACTTTATCTTTATAACTCGAATATTATAACTCGAATCAGTACTCTCCTCCGAATTCCGACACGCCATCAACTCGGTGAAGAATCGTACAGCACCCGGTCTCGACAAGGTCAAACCGGAACATCTGAAGGATGCGCCGCCAGTTATCATCAAAACTCTGGCTCGACTCTTCACGCGCTACCTGTCGGAATGCAAGGTACCCACTCCGTGGAAAACCAGCAGGAACGTGTTGCTGTACAAGAAGGGAGACCTGGACTACATTGGCAACTATCGCCCAATCTGCCTGCTGTCTGTAATCTACAAGCTATTCACTCGAGTCATCCTCAACAGGATCGGCAGAATACTAGATGAAGGGCAGCCATGGAGCAAGCAGGGTTTCGAAGAGGGTTCAGCACGATCGGCCATATCCATACGGTTACGAGACTCGTTGAAGTTTCGCGGGAGTACAATATGTCGCTTTGTCTCACGTTCATCGACTTGAAGAAGGCCTTCGACTCTGTGGAGACAGAAGTGGTCATCGAAGCCTTGGGCAACCAGGCGTCCCCACTCAGTACATCAAGATTCTTCGTGAGCTCTACAGCAACTTTACGACCAGAATCTCACCATTCTACAAGGAGGTCATCACCGACGTCAAGAGAGGGGTTCGACAGGGTGACACCATCTCGCCCAAACTCTTCAGCGCCGCTCTCGAGAACGTCATGCGTCAACTGGAATGGGAAGACAGGGGAGGGTCGACGGCCGACAACTACACCACCTTCGTTTTGCTGACGACATCGTTCTTATAACGCCGAACATCGAGCAAGCGGAGCGAATGCTGGCTGATTTCGACTGCGCCTGTGGTAAGGTTGGTCTACAGCTGAATCTAACGAAGACGATGTTCATGAGAAACGGATTGATTCCTGATGCCCCATTCACGCTCAAAAGAACGAACATCACCGAGTGCTCCAGCTACGTGTACGTATGTAGGTCGGGAAATCAATATGATGAACAGTCTAGCTCCAGAGCTGAGCAGGAGGAAACGAGCGGCTTGGGGAGCGGGGAGCGTATAAGAACACCAAGGGAGTAGTGAAGAAGACGAAGAACATTCGGCTCCGTGCCCACCTCCTCGATTCCGCTGTCCTTCCTGCCCTAACCTACGCCTCAGAGACCTGGACTCTGCGCAGGCAGGACGAGCATGCGGTCAGCGTTATCCAACGCGCTGTCGAGAGGACGGCTAGGAGTTACCCTATACACGTAAGTGCAGAGGGGAATCCGGAGTGCTGAACTACGCCAACGATAGATCAGAGACGCTGCCGTTTTCGCCAAGGAATCGAAGATAAGGTGGGCCGGACACGTCATGCGATTTTGCGATGACCGTTGGACCAGAGCGGTTACCGACTGGATCTATCGGGACGTCAAACGAATACCTAGACCACCGTCGGCCCGATGGCCAGACTTCTTCACGAAAGCTCTGAACGAAAGGAATGAAGGAGATCGTGAGGGTCCACTGGACAACTATTGCACGCGACAGAGTCGAATGGAGACGTTGCTGGCACCCGCTCGAGCAATTCGATGATCAACGGGACGACAGGTGATACAGGTGAACTCGAATATTTCCAGTCACCGCGAACATGCTTCATTTGAAACTTAATGAATGATCATCATCGGTCTTTAGCGGCTTTAGCCGCCTAAGTAACGTTTGTAGGAGCGCGCGAAGTGTTCAAGCTTTGCAATGCACCAGTATAAAGACGGTTGCGATGTTCAATGAGCACGCTAAGCCCTCCAAAGCATTCCCGGTCAAACCGGCATGGTTGCCTCCCTCCTCGAAAAAGAATGTAGTGGTACGACGAGGATGACAGCGAAGAAACATAGATGACAAACCAGCGGAAGCGCTCAAACTAGGGGCCCCGCCAGGGTCAACCGTCACGTTGGATCGGTTCCGAAAATTTTACGAACCTTCCCCTCCCCCCCCCTTCTAAAGGGACTCGATACGACCCCCTCACGACCCATCATCATGGAGGCAGTGATTCCAATGATTCTATAGCATTTGTTCTGAGATCACTCGGCACAGCCCGACTCCGCGCACTTCTTCCTCCAAAATTGACGTCGAGCGGGGGAGGGTATATACAAAATTTTCGCACTCAAAATTCCAGCCAACAACCGAATACGCTCCCTTTCATAAAAAACATACTTTCCCTCACTCTAACATTGGCGCTACCTCGCGAAATACAACCCGCCCCCCGCTCTCTATATCCCACATACGACCCCCCATCCCCTCGTTGGACTTTGTCCAACTGACGATTGACCATGGGCCTCGGTTCTCTCAGTACGAGCATAAGCCGGTTTGGTTACGTTATTTCCGGAGCCCGGAGCGAGACCTCGTGTAGTTGGAGTACTTGGAGCCCGTGTTTTTTTTAGAGCGGAAGCTATCTCAGGGTACTTCTGCAAAAGTGCAAGCCGCCATCTCGCCATCGGAGCGAGATCCATGACACGGACTTTGCGCCCCCAGTACCAACGTCTGAACATCAAGTGGATTTTGGTGTGCCGCTCCACTTTCAGGAATTTATATCCTTATTTAGCTTTCCCAAGAATTTTGCGCGACGAAGTGAGAAAAGTCTATTATGTATCCGTGCAGAACATTCTACCTATCGGGATAGGTGTTCACTCCAGTGATATGACCTGAGGATGATTTAACCCATTTATGGCAACGCGCCCTAAAGGTGTTTCGCATGTGGCCCCGCGCACACGTTCCAGGAGATGAGGCTGTTGCCCATCGATGAGCCATACAATCCCACAAGATCCTATTACTGCTTCACTACCTATTTTTGGATCTCTTTGTATAAAAAATGATGTCATTTAGTTTTATGGTATTACGGGATCTGAGGATTGCGATGTTTTCGCTTTGGATGAATTATTTTGAGATTTGTTTGTGGATTTTGATGCTGAGGAACGTGTGGACGTGTGCAGTGAATCACTCGAAAAAAGTAAGCTACCACATGGTGTAGCTCATCACAAATACTGCTTTATATAGTGCTTTCGAAGTTATCACAGGATAAGTGCGTGAATATTGCATTGATGATGTTCACATTCGTTCTTATTTACATCCCTGTGTGAAGTACATCTTTTTTGTTTATGTTATAGTCACAAGTAAGCAATTCCTGGACCACTGTGAATGTAGCTTTGTTATATGGTGGCACACTTATCCTATGCTTAGTTCCAAATAATGTGGAAGTGGGCGCAAGGAGCAACCATTGCCGTGGCTCACCGGCAGGCCATACTGTCCCACGCAACCGGTTTGCTGTGGTTCGCCGGAGAGCCACACGGTCGCCAATGAGTTGGAGACAGTGATCGCGATGGAGTTAGTGTGGGGAGGATTTGATTACATCATTGAGCGATCAACGGACAATCAAAAGCGCAGCGCCCTCCACTCATCTCTGATTTGAAAATTTGAAAACAGGATAAGCTTATAAGGCAATTGAGTGCGTTTTGCGATGATAGCGCCCCTGAACCTCCATCCAAAAGTGGTCCTGCCCAGTGTTGCTCACGGCGAAACCCCAGCAACCATTCTCCAGAGACCAGCGATTTGTTGCAAATAGTCACGCCGGAGTCACAGCCAACCACTTGTTGATAATTTACCAAAGGAGGGGTCATATTGGATCCAAAGAGAGGCGTCGTGAGCAAGTGCAAAGCACCAAGCACTTTTTTGGCCCATTTGTATTCAACTATGAGACAATCCTAAACGGGACATGAATGCTCACCACTTGTGCAGCACAGGTTCCTCGCCATGCAGATTCCTGCGACTCCTTCAACCTGAAAGAGAAAAAATTACCTTACTGACTATTTCTAGTTTAGTTAGTTGTTTAGTGTAGTTTAAAGTAAGGTATTTGGGATGGTGACAATGTGACCATTTTACAAAATGCGCAGCCTGAAGCCTGAAGTGATACGACGATCTTTTATCATTACATATTACACGATATGGCGCGAAGTACACCTCGTTAACAAGTATCCTGAGTATTCTTCTGAGGAGGTATGCAAGGGTTTTCCGAGAGTTTCGGCCCAAACGTCATTGCTTGGTCACTTTGATGACAGTGCGATGTGCTTCATACCGCAAGCTTCACTCTTCTAAATCTCTTTTGAGTGATCAATTTGGTAACGCTGACGCCACACGCAGGATTAACCGTTGCGTTGTGGCATATTCTAGGTTTCTACGACGCTCTCCCCCTCCCCCAGCATTCCATCCATCGGTCGATGGTTTTTCAGCATCACTCGTGATCACTTGAAATCTCCAGTCCGCTCCAGAGCGGGCTCTTATATGCGGAATCATGCTGCACGCATGACACAGAAGGGCTGGTAAAGAATGCAAAGCTCCCGTGACGATTCCTTCATACCCATTCATGGTCCCATCTACTAACAAACTTGCACCCTTACTGCGCTTGGACAGAATGTTGAGAGAGGGATACTACGGCTCTATATGACTACTTCGGCTGCTCGTATGATTTTTTGGTCTTCTGACTACCTTTTCCCCTGTAACTAAAGTGACGAATGGTAACCGCTGATAAGTGAACTCACTCTGCAAAAATTTTCTGGACAAGAAGAGCCCGTCCAGCAGGCGTCGGACGGAAAACAGCTGGACGCTGTGCAGCACTTCCTATCACCAACGCACATTCCTTCGCGGGAAGGCCCTGAACATGCATCATTCTATTGACTTCATTTCAAAAACACGAGCTCATTTTTATTTCTTGAAAAAGTTTCTCGGGCCCAAAATCTATTGTTACTGGAAAGCATCACTGCCATAGGCACTTGCCATTATCGATATGGAATGAGAATGAAGTATGGACCCTATCTGTGGAACAAAAATGACTTGAAAATGTATCGAAAGACTTTATCATCAACCAACACGACTGGAGTCGAAGTCTTTCTGTTAATCATGAAGTGACATTGTCTAAAACTGTAAATCGGCGTATGAATACTCAGTAAGTGTATAAGATTATTCTCCACGCGTTTTGTCAAGAGAAGAAGAGAAGAAGATCGTGTGCAGACCACACACCATAGACGACGGCCAAAAAAAGCCGCTTTTCTCTTGGTCGTCGTGTCTTATGATGTGAACTGAACTCGATTTTCTTCTCGTCTTCCGAAATGGAGTTTTCTTCTGACCATGATAAACCCTAGCGTTGATAGTTTTTATGAATTTTTTATGAACACCCTTTCAGGCATTTGCTACGACTCCTCTATATAAGACGTGTTCGTGTGCAAACATTCGATGTCTAGAAACATTTATTTGTGGCCATAAAATCCCGTCATGCAATAAACTATGCCTAAATGTGATCAGTCGCCGCAAACAGCGCCTACTCTTCAAGATGACCGCAATCTTTGAAACTTATCCTATGAACGAGGGTTGATACGGGATTATAAATATCATGAGAAGGTACCGAAGCGACTAAAAATCACTCAACAAAATTTTTCTTATGACGCACTTCACTTGATGTATATTTTGGGTTTTCTTCAACCTCTGACCCACTAGACTAATTCCAGTTTTCTTATCTATTCACTGCCACTTTTTCATTTGTCTCGATAGCCTCATCAAACGGAAATGCTACGAAACTTAACATGATACTGACGATGAGGCGAATTTTGCCTTGTTAATCGCCTCTAGGACTCCAATACTCTCAGCAAACGGATTGGTTGAATGTATTTAGAGTTGGCAACGGAGAGTAGAATGTAATGGTTTTATTACGTACGGAACTGTTGTAGCAGAGTTGAGATATACAGATTTGAATTTCAGGGTCAAAAAGGCAGGAACTTTCCTTGCAACTTAATACTACAGTACAAGAGTCTTGGTCCCAGTAACAGGACGGCCCTCTGTGCAGGGTCAACCGCCCATTGCGCAAAGAACTACGAGGGCGTCGTATACGGTCGAACGAAAGGGGAGGGGGTCGTATCTAGAGAGACGGGGCTCACGCTCTAATGTTCTCCAGAAGCTCTGCACCGTGCAGCTGTCGGAGAGTCACACAGACAAGAGTTCCATGGAAGCATCAGAGCATGCAGAGCATTATAAGTCTCATTGTCAGCCATTGTTATCCTTAATACACGGACGGCGCTTTCACTCGACAGCATAGATCAAGATTACAATAGCCAGAAACTTGTTACAGCGTAGTGCAAAAACATGGTCTCTCTTCGATGATCGAACATTCCTGAAATCCCAAGGAGAACAAAGTGTAAAGCAGTTCATGGGGAAGTGAAACAAGAGTACCATAAGACAGTACATTGCAACTTAGTCACGGTACTAACACCTTCAGGAAAATGGAGGACTTCCAAATGCGATTTTTTACAACAGACAAATTCACAGCGTATACCCGGGCAGGCATTTTCCCATAAAAACGCCTTCTCTGTCAGAGGCCGTGAGCAGACAAAGTTTCTGAAGAGAATTTCGATGCTTTCAAAGCAAGTCTAAGCGAAACAAAGTGTAGCGAATTTGCTGAATTGAATTCTAGAAAACCCTCAGGAAAATTGAGGCAGAAGGAGGAATTTCAGGAAAATTCTACATCTGTTATGCAGTACTCTTCGAGTAAATTCTAACAGTCTTTACCGCTCCTCATCACCTTGATTTTGAAAAAAGTTATGGGCCTTTAAAGACTGCATAGTCGCGGTCCAGGAAAATGACTTGAAAAAAAAAATCATGGTGAAAAAAGGAACAACGGGACTATTTTTTGAGCGAGTGATTATATAAAAAAAAAGTTTTAGCACCTATTCGGAATCACAAATCTTCTAGTCCCCAATTAGCCTTAATTATTTGCGAAATGTTGATTATAAAGAAATTTGTGAACGTTTGAATGCCAAAAACTCACGCCTTCTCAAAAATCGGACCACAAACTCTCCAAAAACGGAACAACGGGACAACTAAAAAACGAGTAGAAGAAAATTATTTAGCTATTTATTTCTGAGGAAAAGAGTTGTTTGACTTTCGGAAACTCGCCTGTGCACAAAAAACGGAACAACGGGACGATTTTTTGAAATATAGAACATTCGTAATATTCCAAATACTTTTTGAGAAGGAACTATTTGAATGTTTAAAATTTTGGAGTGTTTGGTTTAATAATGGAAGCATTTTCATGGAACGGAATGGAACGGATTGGTTGGTAGCTTTCGTGCGCTAAAATTTTGCCGTTTCACATTTGATATATACCCCCCGCTCGACGGAAAGTTTGGAGGGGAAAGTGGGCGGCGTTAGGCTGCGTCGACTGTTCTCAGAATCAAATGCTATAGAATCAGGCGAAGGCGAAGGTGGTGATTGTTACCGGGGGAGCCTCCTGAGTCTAATGGTGGTAGAGGAGAGTCGTGAAGGGTTGACCCTGAGGGGGGTCGTATCTAGGCTCTCTAGAAGGGGGAGGGGGATCGTGAAATTTTCGCAACTGGTCCAACGTGACGGATGAACCTGACAGCAAGCTCGGCCCGATACCCCACACACATTGCCATCTCGACCAGCACCACCAACTACGCTCTGAATTTTCTCCTAAATGGCCATAGTGAGGTGAGCATATAAGAAATTTCTGCGACATGTATGAAGTTTGGAGGATAGCTGGCAACCTCATGTGAGTCTCCCTTCTTGTCTAACAACACAGTTCTGTTGTATTACACATTGGAGAGGGGTGGGGTGGGACACCTCGCATTCTATTCTAGCAAGAACGGCTTGAAGAGCCGGAACCAGAGTTTTGACAACAGGTGACGGTCAGGTCTTCTGGTCGTGTGCTTTGACTCTTTCGGCTAGATTCTGCACGATTCTTCACTGAGGAAGCAGAGTTTAGACGTCGTCTTGAGGAAGAAATTAGGGGTCGACATATTCATGCTTGTATGTGTAGAAATAGAGAACGGCTCTCTCTATTACCCCTTAGTAAGTGAAGGATTTTCCGTCATGGAGTTGGAAGCCGATAAATTTTGTTTTGTGATCAGGAAAGCTTCGGTGTTCGGCACGGATGCCTTTGCAGCCTCTGGTGCTTCTGCTAACATTCTTGCTCTGCGCTTTGAGATTTCCTTTCACCTTTCTGGACAACCTTGCATGCTTTGTAGTGTTAGTCGCCTGCAGCTCGTGTGTTTCCACGCTGGCTGATCAGCTCATATGTTCTTGGCATGAGAAGTCCAGATTCTTTGCTTCCCAGCATTATCGTGAAGTTGTTTTACGACTTGAATCTTTGCCCCTCGCCGATGTTTTGCAAACGAGATCCTCCCATAAGGCGGCCGAAGAGTTGAAGTTATCCCATTCAGGATCAGTTGTCCGCCTGATCGGCTCGGCGGGGACGTGATTGCATTAGATGCATTATTGATTCTCGATGCTTCCCACTTCTGAATCGAGGCCAAATCGATGAGCTATGATACACATATACATATACATGATACATAATACCATGAGCTTTTAAGAAATTATTTGAAGCACTGCTTTCAAAATATTGCACAAATGCAAATGCGAGTGTGGGACACTCGAGCCTTTTCTGACATCACTACAACACAAATTTGTAATTGCAATTTGAGCCTAGAGAGGGATAAACTCGGGTGGTTACGCCATATTCATCCCGCTTAACTCCCTCTTCCTCTCAGGCTTATGCTTAGATGCCTCTTGCTTCACAGGACTTGCAAACCGAAATGAATATGCTAGAGCGAATGAATATGTCTAGAGTCGCGAACAAAGTCCCATCCTATACCGAACTGAAGAAGTCTAGCATGGCTAAGAGCATCGTCATGTTGAACGGATATCAGTGCTCTGGGTCAATACGACAAAAGAATCTCACTACTCCGACAGTCCTCAAATGAACACCTTCTGACAAGGTTACTTTTTGTTTGTATGAGCAAGTGAGCAGATCTGTTCGATCAATTGTGCATCAGTGCGGTCTTCAAGACGATGTAAGGATTGTCGAAATACCTCCATACACCTTCAAAGGCATCTTTTTCTCAATCGACTCTATGCTATAGTATACGACACTCCTAGCTTTGTGATATGCCCTACAGCAAGGAAGGTGACTGCATGAAGGTGGGAGTGATCTACTCGATACGTTGTCGGAGGTGTAGAAGGAAGTGAGTATACAGGATAAACAGGCCGCTCCTAGTGCATAGGGTGCGGGTTAAGGAACATGCAGATGGGCTGGGTAGTCACAACCGCATACTTTCTTAGGAGCGCATCAGACTTTATACCACGCAGATTCGTCGTTTGGCGACTCAGTGCCCATATTGGCTTTGGAACCCGAGATTGCGATGCGCAAGTTGGAAGCATTCTGGATTACTGCTAAAGACCCTCAAATGAACAGGAAAGTGGATTGTGTGGCCATAACCCGCGAACTCACGAACCATTCCTCGACGTTAACCCATGATCTACTAGTAGGTAGTGATCTACTAGTAGTTACCACATTCTAAATTTAGTAGGAGGGTGGTCGTCTTTTTGTCTTAGTGACAGAGTTTAAGGTAAGCAATCCCATGCCTCTAACGATTGATGTTGGGTTGGTCCATAATACATGCAACAAACTGGCACTGCAACAAATTGATTTTAATATTTTCATTATCTTATTGTTCCATTCATCCGGCATAATACACTATATCAATATCTGCAACCTATTGCCAACGCACTGGAAGCTGTTCGATGCTGCTCTTGTAGAACTCCACAGAGTTCTGATCAAAGAGAGATCAGATGTCGATTTTGACATTATTATGATCAGGATGCGATTCTTCTTCTTCTTCTCCTTCTTTAGGAGGTAGTCTGAAGGGCGAGCAGGTCGGCATCCTTTGGCTCAAGGTGGATACGAAAGAACTCTCCGTCTGAGAGTCCTAAAATTTTCCTGGATCTTCTTGGCAAGAGGTGGTTCAAAAGCTTCATAAAGAAGCAAACTTTGCACTGTTTCTCTTTTATTAGGTTGTCTCATAAATAGTGTCGCTTTTTTTCAACCAAAAAATTTTCATCAAAATCCTCATGCTTTTACATCGAATCATATACCGTTCGAAAGAGAATTGTCTGCTCTATAAAATATCGTGTTCTTATTCCATCTATGTTCCATGGTTTTAAAATTCTGAGCCTGTGAAATGGGAGGTCCCGCCGACAAAAATTGACCAAACCGACAGCTAGCTCTAACTTTATGTTCCCTCCGGAGAAATCAATCAATGGTGTACCCTCTACTTACTCATGACCTCTTCTGAACATTCCATCCTTAGGTTGACGAAAAAAGGTTTGCCCTGTTTTTTTTTCGAATTGGCCAACCGATAAGTCATGGCAATTTCAAATTGAAATTCTTCCTCTGAAACGCTATTGTTTTATATCAACTGGTATATCTTTTGTGAGCATTTCTTCTGCTTTATTCGCTCATTCGTTTTGTTTTGATGTTTGTTAGGAATTAGCTCGAATTTTAGGGTTCAGGAGTAAGGTGCTTTGTCCACAAAAGTGACCGCATTTCTTTGAAAGAAATTATCCTTCAGGAGATGAGAGAACCAACCAGGCGTACATTCCTAACTTAGTCACGACTTGTTCTTGAAATTCTACTAGTTTTTCAATGTCTCGGCTGTAAAAAAATTTCGACCTTGACCTCAGGTGGTGGTGCTCAACCGTCGAGTTCTGTTTGAAAAACCGGGTCTGGAAATGGAATGATGCGACTTGTTGGGAAACCTAATAGTGTAGTGTTTAGAAGAGGTCATGAGTAAGTAGAGGGTACACCATTGATTGATTTCTCCGAAGGGAACATAAAGTTAGAGCTAGTTGTCGGTTTGGTCAATTTTTGTCGGCCCATTTCGCATGCCTCAAATTTGAAAACCATTGAACATAGATGGAAGAAGAATACGACATTTTGTAGAGCAGACAATTCTCTTTCGAATGGTTATAACTCTCTGTAAAAGCATGGGGATTCAGATCAAAATTTTCTGGTTGAAAAAAGCGACACTATCTATGAGACAACCTAATATATTAATAGCCTTGCAATCATGCTCTGGACGGTTGACTTACGCGTTGACTGCGACATCTACACGTAGAGGCTTTCAGAGCTCAATTCCTCTCGTGTTCCGCAAAAATCCGAGTTCCACAAAATTCCATAAAAACCTTAATAGAGCCACGGATGACCACCTTCGAATTTTGATTCAAAAAATGCCGCGTTCCACAGAAAACGCCCTTTCTAGCAGTCTGGGCATTTCTTCAGAACTTCCTCGACGAACATTCTTCAGAACTGTGGTTTGACAAAGGGTAGTTTGAGGTGTGCTCAAAACTACAAGCTCATCCGCCAACGTACATAAAATGAGGAGGACAACATTGTGGTAAGAAACCATTGAAAAAATCCCGAAAAAGTTCTGGAAAGGTAAAGCTGGCCATCTGGAGCGAGCTCAATTCTTTGTCTTCTACTATTTTTATTGATTGTTATTTTGCTAACTTTTTCTTCAAATGCGTTCTTGCAAAAGACATCATAAATTGTACATAAGAACAAAAAGAACCGTTCCTTTTTCAATGGACTCGGCTAAGGTAGCTGTACCATTACCAGCAGTGCAGGTTCATGTCAGTCGGATCCACAATGCCGTACCAAGCAGCCAACGATGCCGCCCTCAGATCATTTACGGCTATATACTGACGGTCGATGAAGAACAGTCGTCAAAGAATGACGCTTGTGAATTTTTGATAGCGTTGCAGTCAGAAGAACACGACAAGTGAAGACGCAACAGGTGTCGGGCTATTTTTGTGCTATCTTGAGCAGACAAAGATTGTGGACGACCCGGATTGGGATAGCGTTGAGAAATCGCGAAGAAAATAAATCAGTTGCGATTTCCCGACTTGCTGTGTCTAACATGAAAATGCCGCATCTGAGCTTGTTCTGCTTCGGAGAATTCTATGCTGTGGTTCCACCTCTTTTGAAAATATCGCGACCAAGCCTCCCCGTGGCTTCACGGATGGCGGCTGATACTTTGAATTTGAACGTTTCCCGGCAAAATGCCAACTGTCGCCACCAAGAATCCTGAATTCACTTTACTTTGCTTTACATTTCGTCACGCTCCAATGACGTTGGTGTCCAGCGGGGTCTCCTGTTCAGATGTACACAGACCTATTCCTTCGCAATCACCACTTCGCAGCCGGACAACTGTACAGCATCGAAAAATGGCGAATGCGGATATATTGTATATGGTACATTCCAGGTGTGGTGTGCCTATCTACACTTATGGCACCTGCACCATACTGGCTTCGCTTCAAGCAATAGATTGCTCCGAAGTATTGCATCTCAACCGGGCAAGAACACTTTCGACAGCATGGCGTGCCTTGAACGGACGGAAAAACTCAGTCGTACTTCCCGAATGCCATCAAGACACTATGGAAAGGAGTGAGGGACTGTTGTGCAGAAAAAGGAGCCAGAAATATGGTGAGGAAATTCGTCAAATATTATGAAAAATGGAGGAAGTTGTCTCAGTAGTCAGTGGCTTTTTAACAAATTCCATACTTCGCCCTGTTAACATTTCAGCGACTCTAGAAACTTATCATCTGTATGAATATTAGCTAAATATTTGGAAAGTGGAAGAAACCAATTTAGAAGTATTGCGCCACCATGCCACGTGGTACGCAATGTGTTAATAAGCATCACACCAAGAATGGTCAAATGTCAACGGGAGGAGTCGGGATCGAATTGGTGTGGTCATGTTCGGAAATTAGACAAGAAGTACAATGAGCAACGCTACGAGGGAGAAAATGTATTTTGAGAAGCGATAGAAATCTGAATTTTCCCTTATGAGGTCGGCCGTGGTATTATGGAGAGTCACAGCATTGCGATGTGAGAAAAACACGAGAGAGTACATGTCATACGCGAGAGGATGCAAACGCTACGTATGCTGCGGTGATAAGGATGGTAGCGAGGCAGCACACAAGGCAAGGCCTTAGCGGTGTTAAATCGTACTTTGTCGCTCGACAGTGTCGCCTCTGCTCCGCATGGGCCCTTCTTCTTACTATAGGAGGGACAACTTCTTGGCACCTGGGTCCCACCTGTGGCTTTGAGAGAATTTAGTGCTCCAACTAGTTGAACTCACTGAAGTTTTTTTTCCATCGGAGAACGATACTCGTTTTCTATTGAGAGAATAAACGGCTAGTTAGTGACTGAGCTCACATTGTCGGACATACACAAATGTATAGACGCAATGAGCTTGGAAATATTTGACGGAAAACGAACATCTATGTCTCGATTGAACCTGTCCACTGACGCATTTCACCAGTCTCGCATAGACACCACTTTTTGAGTTTTGTACGGTTTGCTGACTGAAAACTGCTGAATAAAATCCAATACTAAGCTCAAGCATCTTCATGTCACAGGCCTAAAATCTCAACTTCGGAGGAATCATATTTACAAGCAGTTTCCATGTGCGACTCTCAATGAGTCTTGGCATGAGTCGTAGAGAATATGTCAGTATAGTGAATAAGCTCCAACCAAGTTTGATAACAAATTTTATTTGGCTTACGTTTCGGCGCTTTCGCCTTCTTCAGAGACTGGAAGAGAGGAAAGCCATATACGAAACTACCCGTCCAAATACTTATTTCCGACCTACAGAATCGCTCAGCAGGGTAAACTACTAGGCGCGACGTCCTGGAGCAAATAAAGCAACTAACCTTAGAAAAGTCGACCAATCGAGGTCCACCTGCCACCCGACTGACAATAATCGGCTTAAATTAGGTGAAGCCCGCAAAGGTCCTATCCTTAAAGGACCTCCTGAGGGTTGATCATGGAGATCAGCCTCGCGCAAAAGGTTGCCTAAGACGGCTAGGCGCCTCGCTGACTCCTGTCCGAATCATACTCTGTCCTATGTTTGCTGGTAAGCCCCGTACCAAACAGCACACACAACCACACTTAGAATATAGGCGAACCCCGCGGGATCGATCACGCAGATCGAAAGGCCCACAACGCTGCAAAGGGCGCCACTCCGTAGTGACGCGCGAACCAGCACCACCTCTCTCACCCCTCCCTATTTGATTTTCAGTATTTCTCCACTCTAGCATTGTCTCAGCAAGAGCTCCAAATGTTCGCCTCGCCGCAATATCCGAATTCAAAACGTGATCAAAAGCTGACCGTGCCCCACTCCAACATAACACCTGTGCCGCTATGGTACGGTACCCACCTTTCTCTCTCTAGTGGAAAATAGCTACTTTGGACTTAAAAAATTTGCATATATATACTCTTTATATCGAATGCAATAGAGGTCTGCCTGTTTCCCCAATATACTCCTCCTTGCACTGAAGACATGAAATTATGTTGATATTTACAAGCCTCATCCACATGTCCACTTTTTGAAGATGTTCAAGATCTGTGCAGACAGAACTGAGAGAACAAAAGAAGACGCGTTATGATAAGAGAGAGATTAAAGTATGTTACATAAGTGAGAGTTTCATTTTACTCAAGAAACTGATCATAACGGACTCTGCAGAAACCCGTACTCTTCGATGCTGGTGATGCAGGTAAGCTTTAGTAGCTCCTTACCGGATGTCTATAATAATTTCCTTCCAAATTGCCCTTCCAGAAGCTTGGACCTCTATTTATCACAGAGCAAGGAAAGATTTATTGAAACTCACGCTCAACATCGAGTTGCCAGGGGATACCATCTAGTAAGAACGACTCAAAATACCTTCAAAATCCGTCTCAGAAGAATGAAACGAAGAGCACTCACGTCATTTGTGATACTCCGTGATTTATAAGCATGGATTCGGCCCAACATAAGAAAGTGAACAGAACATGTAACATCACTGATTATTTCTTGATGTGCCTCAAAGATCTCGGAAATTGTTGTGCTTCGCAAAATGTTCAAAACAGCTTCCACTTTATGTATGAAAGCAGTGGAACATGCTGCAGCTTATGGAGTAACATCGATGTTAATTAGCATGGTTGAAAGAGATCTGATAGCGATTCGTTACTGCATTTCCCTTTGAATATTTTACAATGCCATTTCAACCCCTTTTGTTGGTGGTTAGTCATGCAGCCTTAGGGCGATGTCTCACTTTGCGAATCGCGCGCTTCACTAGCTTCCACGGCCGGATCCACCAGCGAATCGCTAGATTGGCCGGTGCCGCGATATGACCTTCGGCCTTACTGAAGATGCTACAAAATATAGCCACAGAGAGTTCCACTCTTTGGATCACCGATTTGCAAGAACACGGCACATATTACCCTACGGCTATCGCTGCTTTTTCTGATAGTAATGCGACCGCAGCAGCTCTGCAAATTTACTATAAAAGAACACATCAACTCACCACATGATTCACAGCGGATAGTCCGACCATATCGACGGTAAGGGCAAGAGTTGAGGAAACATCCATCAACCAAGCAGAGAGAGACGATCAGGAAGGCAAGAGCCACCCAGTTCGTCATACTAAGTAACTGTCACGCCTCCATCGAAATTCTCCTTTCTGTATCTTATCTTGGATGATCCATCCTTAGAGCTCAGAAAATAATCCCTTAGGAAGTGCTGTTTTCGTGGTGAATATCCTTACTTCCATTGAACGCCAACAATAACTTTTGGAAGGTTTCGCAAGCACTGCCAAAACTGAATGCTTTTATTGACTTCTCGTTCTTTTGTTGACTCAAAAAATCACAATATAGAAAAGGAATTATCGACATGTATCCTGTCTGCTATGCCATATCCACGTGTGGAAAATGTATAAATTGGAAACGATGGCGCAGCGCTGATGGTGATGCCTTTCTCTTGTTGATAGACGAAAATTTCATTGGTATAGATAGCATTTGGCTACTGCTTTACTCAATATGCTGAACGTGACTCATTTTTGTGCAGACATCACTTTCGAAACGCCAAACACCTCCAATCCTCCGCTGTTCTGCTGGAGCATCACGGGGAAAAGGGGATTACAAAGAAAATAGACTTGTTCAGTCCTCCACTGCAGTAGCGGACTCAGCGACACAGCGGGCAAGTAGTTACGATGAGCAATTACTTTCTGCCTTTGCTTATTGTAACGAGTAATAGCTATGTCCACATTGCGCCCAGAGAAAAACCTTCAAAGGTTCGAAAACGCTTATGAAAAAAAAATATGAGACATCTGAAAAGCCAGCTCTCCCACTTCCTTGCTGCCTTCCATGCCTATAATTACCATTCCTCTAAGTTGCTCTTTCCGATTCTCCCTCTCCATGAGCAGCGTCAACCGTACGTAGGTCAAAGTCCAATGAGGGGGGGGGTCGTATCTGGCGGGGCAGCGAGGTAGCGTCAATGTTGCAGTGAGGGAAGGGATGTTTCTTTTATGGAACGGAGAGTGGATCATTGTAGACTGGGATTTTAGGTTGAGTGCGTTTTGCCGTTTCACGTTTGACATATACCCCTAAACAGAGTCAACCCTGCGTTGCGCAGACGGCTCGAGCATGCGAGTGTTCGCGCGAGAGAACGTGTCTAATCGGGCGAAAACGCGCAACGTGGCCGTTGAAAACTGCGCAACGCAGGGATGACTCTGCCTATAAACCCCACGCTCGATGGCAATTTTGGAGTTAAAAGTAGGCGGAGTGGACTGTGTCGACTGATCTCAGAATCAAATACTGTAGAATCGCCCCCTGGCAGGCGACGGTGGTGGAGGATGGTCGTGAAGGGTTAACCTGAGGGGCGGGGGTCGTATTGAGGCCCTCTAGAGGAGGGGAGGGGGCCGTAAAATTTTCGAAATTGGTTCAACGTGACGGCTGATGACTACTGATTAGGATCGTCTCGAGGCCATTCTTTTCAAAGGCACGATTAGCGAAGGCATGATCTTTCATTCAGTGGATCCTTACAAACTCGTCAGGCTAAATGTACATCCAAGTCAACCTTGCTGAATATCTGACTAAATGGCTAAAACAACAGCCGACAAAGGGCTGAGTCACTCAAATTCGAATGGAGATAAGAATCAAGCTGAGACAATATAAAGCGTCACTTTTCAAAGAAAGCGAATTTGAGCTGTCAGTTTCTTCTTTCAAAAGTGGCGCATCAGAAGTTCGGAAACCTTCCCATTACTGGGGGTAATGGAGGTACTCGATTATGAGAGCACTTTGAAGAGAGAACTCGCCCACCAACACAAGGTAGCATAGTGAGAGCCACCTTAGTCCAACAGAGAAACGGCTTCTCCGCTCTGCTCACGGGAAATCATGGTAATTTCGAATGGCTGTCTGAATGAAATGTATCCTACATGATTCGCTTCCGAACGGTGATCACAAACGTCTTCTCCTTATCTGGTAGACACCACTGCAAATAAATTCTAGGGGTTTTTCAGTCACATGTGATGGGATGACATATCGGATATCGAGGAGGATTTAGAAGATCGACACCAAGGCATCAAAACATAGTTTCTTTCGTCATCCGTAAACCCGATGGGAAGCAGCTTCTCGTGCACCTTCCATCATTGTTCAACTGGATCTCTTTTTGTTTTTGATGAATTCCCTTTTCAGCTCACTGACTTTGACTTTCAGGAGTACTCCAGCGTACGAAAGAGGAGTTTTCATGCCAAGCGAGTGTGACATTGGTGCTCGGGAGGTCAAACTACTTCTGGGACAACCGTGACTCTTACAACAAAAAGTGAGGCAGCTGTCGGTAGTAATGCCTGCAGCCGACACCGTCCCAAGTTTGCAATCGTCTGTGCAAGAGTACTATTTCTGCTTACAATTTCTCTATAAGAGCATTTGAAGGTCTTTATCACGAATATAGCACTAACTTTTTTGACGCCGACGCCATTTCAAGCCACTGGCGGCACAAGATACTTTTTTCACCGAATTCACTATGACCCATAGATTCATATTAATCTGTCATTCGACTCAGTATAGCCATCATCGCTGGCTGCAACTCATCTTGACAGCGGCGCTTTATTCATGATAATTACACTGAATAATCTTCAGATGCAAGTTCTAATGAATTTGATAGCTGTGTATAACGCCGGTGAAGCCAGCGACCAAAAGTGCAGAAACCATGTCAACATTACCATTATCATGGCATGCTAATCCTCAAATTGAACCGACAAGTGGCTCTAACACGCTAAATCGAGAATCAGTTCAGAGCAACAAAGAAGATCTTACGGGTAACGATTGAACGCTTCAATAAGTTAGGAAGCATCTCTAATGGAAATTAAAGAAATTAATTAGTTACAGTTATCACGCGGAAAAATATCGAATGCAGAAACTCGTTCACCTCCCCGCTGCTTTCGTAGCGCCAAATTCACAAAATCGATATGAGAGGCGACTTGGACATTATTAAGATCTAATGCTTGTCATGGACAAAAAACCACCTGAGAACATTACTCTGGAAGTTTCAGCTGGACAGGGCACCTGGTCATGAAGCAAAAACCAAGCAATGAGGGGTATTCGACTGTCGCTTGAGAGATATAAGTGCACGTGACGGCCTTCATAGTAGCGGTCGGAAGTTTGGAAACTATTTTATTTTTATCTTGCGCGGGCGAAACATACACGTACACAACAAAACTGTCTCAGATTTAGGCATTATATACAAAATCAAGTCTTTGAATACATGGTCAAAATAATTCCCAAATATATTTGGGAAACAAAATTTTTTGCAAGTAATGGGGCGTCAAAAGTTTGGAAACCTTGCTTCCCTTACTATTATGAATCCAACTCTTCAATCTTTATTTGTTTCTGGTGGTTTTAGTCAACCAGTGGGTATTATGAAATTTCAAAATGAATCGTGTGAAAAAGTATCAGTTTTTCCAAAGCGGATCCTTTTTTGAACCCTACAATCCGGGAAACGAAATTGTTTCTCAGTAGTTCCTTCTCTACGAAAGCAATATTATCGAATGTTACCAGCGTTATTGGAGTCAAGCAAGCATAAAGAGAACAATCCTTCACAGAAAAACATCCTCACAAGAAAACTGGCCCTTCTCAAAGAAAGGTAAAGGGGTGGTTGACACGTCTCGTCCACCCGACATTCCCAGCCAAGAAACGACTCCTTCGGATCTTTTGCTAGTCATATGTAAGTCTAAGTGCACCACAACATAGGCTGCGGCCTGGCGGGTACTAAAAAAGATGTCCCAACAGAAGCCGTTTTGGGCTTCAAGATCAGGATGGTCCAGCTAGCTTCCGCACATTAATGCCTAACATGGACCGGCGGCGAGAGATGCTCAGCAACGAGTGGAGTTCACGTCTTAGTGAAGATGACGTTGTGAGCGCTATGAAGTGCTATGTCAAATGGACACCTCATTTTGAGTATCAGGTTCCAACATTCAGAAATAGTGGAAGTATTGCCATGGACGAATACGTGTCCGACCATTCGGCGACTCCCCTGTTCCAAATATTCAGCGAATTGTGGGCTGGGCTAAACACAAGGGTAGCCTGTAGAGTACATTGCGTCCCTTTGATAGTCAGAGCTAGCTGGGGAGATCTGTTTTTGCTCCGAACTACCTACTCATTGGCGCCCTCCTGAACCCAGGAAAAAAGCTACTATAAAATGACAAAGTCAATCTAAAGCTTAGCTGATTTTTACATCCCACGGAAGAGCTGGCAAATTCACAATCCTGTAAAAAGTCCCATCAAACAGTGTGATTCATTTCACAATGTGTAGGGTTCGATCCTAAAATTATTTCCAATCAACTCCATGGCATCGAATTTTACAGCCACTCATCAATTACACATTTATCATGTAGATTCGAGAGCTATTTTGCTGAATTCGCTCTGGAATTGATATTACTAATCTATCATGTAGATGCGACAGCTATTTTGCTGAATTCGCTTTGGAATGATGAGTTTTCAAACTTTTGACGCGCCATTTCTTATAAGAATTCGTATTTTTCAATTGCTTCTTCACTTTTGAAATTTTTGGAAGAATTGTGTTGCTCTCGTATTCTAACACTTGATTGTATGTGACATGAGAAATCAGGACAATTCTGTTGCCTATTTTTTATGTTAGATCAGAAATAAAAAGTTTCCAAACTTTTGACCGCTACTCTACTTTGCTAACTTACTCTTTGTGGTGTTTTTATCTATTTCTTAACGACTTTTCCTTCCACCAACCAACTTCAGTCCCTACGAGCAATATGACTGACGTCTTTTTCAGACTTTCCTTGAGGTTAACCTTGATATGAGTTCACTCGCTTTCACTTAGGTGTGAGATAACTTTCCGTGCCGGTCCGCCGGTCTTGTATGATTAGCTTTACCATCCAGCGCGGACGGACGGGTTCGCTGATTCTAGCAAGCGCCGAGGGCCGAAGGCGTTGTCCAAGAATATGTACGTGTGCAGCAGTGGGAGCCTCAGCAGCATCCTCACCATCAACAACCGTAGGCCGATTAGATACGCTTAGAGACGGCGGACGGAGAATCGTGGGATGACATCATGAAGTTCATTATAGTCCGAGCCAAGCGAACGACATACAGACAAGTAAGATTAGACGGCGCAATCCTATAAGTCTTGCCGTGGTTGTTTCAAATTTAATTTGTCCGCGGGAACTTGATAATTGACCACTATCTCGTGAAATCTGAATCCAAACGATTTCAATACCGAAATTTTGGAAAAGTGGTGGACTTTTAAAAGATGTCTTTACTAAGTCTGGAATGCATGCTAATTTCATAACCTCTCTAGGAGGGATTTTTCCGAAGTACTTGGTCATTCTCCTGGACTGCACACCTCATAACGTGGCGCTAAATTTCCTCATGTTTTTGTTCCGTAATGAAAATGAATTGCGATACACTTGTTCTAATACAGAAGGAAAAAATTGATAACATAATGTAAAACCATGGCAAGTTAGAGGAAAAAATGTCGTTCAAAAAACCGCTTCTTTTTGTTCTTTTGAGTGGCATGCAGCACGATGCAAAAACATGGAAACTAAAAGAAGAACCTCTCATCCGAGGAAAACGATAATGCTTATTGGACACCAAATACGTACAGTCCATATCCGGCAGACAGGGTGGGCGGGGCCACATACGTAATTGCGGACTACACAAATTTGATAGTTGTCGCCCTGATCAGCTGACTTCCCTGTATTTCGTTGAATTCTTCGTATTACTCGCGCACTCTGCAGTAATTCCTTATTCTCTATGGTGCTATTCTGCTACGTCAGGTTCGTTTCAGAGGAGGCAGGTAAGTTTCAGAAAAAAAATAATGCTCTTGTTCGATTGAATTGCACGATTTGCTGCCTGTTTTGCATGCAGCTGTTGTAACCGCTGAATTTATTTTTATTTTTCATTTAACCTTTTTCCGTTCGACTTGTTCTTCATCACAGCTTCTTTTATGTGTTCTCTACAATATGTAGAACACTATTTGACGCCGTTTTGAAGCAACTCGTCGCTTTTGTGGATGCAATTTTCCAGGTCATGCTGCAGCTGCCGCTCTTTTGGTAAGTTTTATTTTTATTTGGCGTTGATCCTTTTTCTTTTCGGCTTGTTCTTCATCACAGCTTCTTCTATGTGTTCTATTTGTTGTGTAGAACACTACTTGAAGCTGCTTTGAAGCAACTCGTCGCTTTTGTGCATGCAATTTTCCAGGTCACGCTGCTGTAGCTGTTTGTTTGCATATCCAGGAGGTTTTCTTTTCCATTTTTCATTTCACCTTTTCCCGTTCGACTTGCTCTTTATTGCGGCACCTTTTATGTGTCTCCTTTCTTGTGTAGACTTCATTTGATGTTGTTTTGATGCAAGTTGTCGCTTTAACGCATGCAATTTTCCAGGTCGTGCTGCGGCTGTCACAATTTCAGCAGTTTCCTAGGTTAGTAGTCTACTAAAGGCTGTTTTTTTTTCAAATCTTGTTCTGTTGACAAAGTTTAATATCTAATTCCCAAGCTTTTTCATTAGGTGTAGAAAATTCCTAATCCTTCGTGAAGTTTTGGTGTCGCTATTCCTCACTACGGCTGCTGCAAGTTTTCGCAAATCCACTCCAAGGTAATGAACTTTGCGGTTGGATCTTTGGCGTGCATTTTTAAACTGCTATGCTGTCGTTTTATGTTGCTAGAATTGTCTTTTCGTTCTCCGCAGCCATTGCGTTACATGTGCAGGTTTTTTCGGAGCTTCTTTCTAATGCTGTGCGGCTATGGTGTGCTTTTGCCCTAACTTGTGATTACATCGACGCTTTTGCTACTAACAACTGCTTCTTGGCTGACTCTTTTCCTCACAGAAATAGATAGGTACGAACTTTGTCAACAGAACAAGATTTGAAAAAAAAGCAGCCTTTAGTAGACTACTAGCCTAGGAAACTGTTGAAATTGTGACAGCCGCAGCACGATCTGAAAATTGCATGCGTTAAAGCGACAACTTGCATCAAAACAACATCAAATGAAGTTCTACACAAGAAAGCAGGCACATAAAAGGTGCCGCAATAAAGAGCAAGTCGAACGGGGAAAGGTGAAATGAAAAATAAAAAAGAAAAGTCCCTGTATATGCAAAGAGACGGCGACTGCAGCGATTCCTGGAAAATTGCATGCACAAAAGCGACGAGTAGCTTCAAAACAGCTTCAAGTAGTGCTCTACACAACAAATAGAACACATAGAAGAAGCTGTGATGAAGAACAAGTCGAAAAGAAAAAGGATCAACGCCAAATAAAAATAAAACTTACCAAAAGAGCAGCAGCTGCAGCATGACCTGGAAAATTGCATGCACAAAAGCGACGAGTTGCTTTAAAGCAGCTTCAAGTTGTGCTCTACACAACAAATAGAACACTTAGAAGAAGCTGTGATGAAGAACAAGTCGAAAAGAAAAAGGATCAACACCAAATAAAAATAAAACTTAACAAAAGAGAAGCAGCTGCAGCATGACCTGGAAAATCGCATGCACAAAAGCGACGAGTTGCTTCAAAACAGCGTCAAATAGTGTCTACATACATATAGTAGAGAGCACATAAAAGAAGCTGTGATGAAGAACAAGTCGAACGGAAAAAGGTGAAATGAAAAATAAAAATAAATTCAGCGGTTACAACAGCTGCATGCAAAACAGGCAGCAAATCGTGCAATTCAACCGAACAAGAGCATTATTTTTTTCTGAAACTTACCTGCCCCCTCTGAAACGAACCTGACGTAGCAGAATAGCAGCATAGAGAATAAGGAATTACTGCAGAATGCGCGAGAATACGAAGAATTCAACGAAATACAGGGAAGTCAGCTGATCAGGGCGACAACTATCAAATTTGTGAAGTCCGCAATTACGTCTGTGGCCTCGCCCACCCTGTCTGCCGGATATGGGGCGGTATTCAATCCTTCCCCCAGAGGGATATATCCCCCTACACCGGTTTTGGACCCGCATTACTACACATATAGGGAACAGTTGAGCTCTCAGCTACCACTCTCCCATCAGTACAATACCGTTTGGACAGGGTGAAAATTGCTTTAGAGGAATGGCTACATCGGTAGTACCCTCTACCCCCCACCCTCGACCCCCCCCCTTCACCCCGCCCTCCTCTATAAGCGGAACTCCGATACGACTCTTTCGACTTCCGCACATGAAGTTTTGAAGCAAAAAATGTTAGCTGAGCCGGTCAGCTAGGCTCAATTTTGCTTGATTAGCTAGACCTCTATGATTGCTTCGTGGGTTCCAGATTTATCTATTAGTAGGATGAAACTGTGAAATGGCAGACTCGATTCTTTTTCAGTTTCAATATCAAACTTTCCCGTGTGCGTGTGCCACCCCAATTATGTGTGGGAGTCAAAGACATGGCGCCTCATCAGAAAAGGATTGGTCAACAAGCACTAAATCCATCGCCGCTAGTGAAGCTAAATAGCTGATGCCGCTCTACAAATTGAAACCACTCAAAATAAAGAGGAAAACTTTTTTAGGTATATTGAGACATGGACAGAACACTGCGACAGTCGAGACTTCAGTAAGGAAGCCCCGGCT
Source organism: Ostertagia ostertagi (assembly GCA_036418205.1). Taxonomy (NCBI): domain Eukaryota; kingdom Metazoa; phylum Nematoda; class Chromadorea; order Rhabditida; family Trichostrongylidae; genus Ostertagia; species Ostertagia ostertagi. Next base: position 48,424 of record MU911778.1, on the reverse strand, counting down.
GAGGCCTATAAGCATTCTTGCGATTACTTTCGCTTCGTAAAATCTCCTTCTAATCTTGATCTCACTGCATAAAAACATAGTCAACGAAACAGAAGAAATAGAAAACAAACAAAAGTTGGATTGCCTTTGATTGCTAATGTGAAGAATGACCAAATAATGAGAGGATCTGCAAAGCAAACGAAAATGGCAGATTAGAATTCGATTGGTCGTCCCGTTGATCATCGAATTGCTCGAGTGGGGCTCCATTCGTCCCTGTCGCGTGCAATAGTTGTCCAGTGGACCCTCCTCGCTCGAACACGGAGTCTTTCATTTCTTTCGTTCAGAGCCGTAGTGAAGAAGTCTGACCATCGGGCCAGCGGTTGTCCAGGTGTCCGTTCGTCGTCCCGAGGGATCCAGTCGGTAACCGCTCTGGTCCATCGGTCATCACTAAATCGCATGACGCGTCCGGCCGCCCTTATCTTCGTTTTCTTGGCGAAAACGGCAGCGTCCCCGATGTTTGACCGTTGGCGTGGTTCCGAACTTCGGATTCCTCTCTGCACTTGCGTGTGTTAGGGTCACCCCAAGCATAGTTCTCTCGACAGCGCGTTGAATAACGCTGACGCCATGCTCGTCCTGCGTGCACAGAGTTCAAGTCTCTGAGGCGTAGATTAGGGCAGGAAGGACTGCGGGAGAGAAGAGATGGGCACGGAGCCGGATATTCCTCGTCTTCTTCACTAATCCCTTGTAAGAACTATATATGAAGCCAAATGGACAGTCTTGTGCTCTGGTAGAGTGATATTTACCCGCGGTCACGTCGTGCGCCCTGCATTTAGGCATTTGTGTGATGTATTCGTCGATCTGTGAAAGTTTACATGCGAAGTTTACAAGCAAAAAAGTTGAAGTTTACATGCGAGTCTTCACCACTTGAGAAACTATAGTATCATACTACACTTGTCACTGATAATCTTTCAGAAAACCGAATGAGGCTTTGGGTTCTTGAGAAGTGTGCGTCGAGGAAATTTTGTGGAAAATTCCAAGCTACTCATAAATTCTATTCCTACTACGCTGTTGCGAAAGACTTCATTCAAAACTCTCCAATACACTGCATTCATACAACCCCACTCGGAATCGTTTCCAAGGTCTTACGATGTTTTACTGTTGCAAACAAAAAACAAATTGTAGTCATTAGCTCAGAGCCATAACATCAGCCCATTTACGCAGTGACCACTTTTCTGAAAATAGCGCAGCTCCCTCTGCGGTGAAGATGGTGTCAAAAGAAACCAACTTCTTCACATCTTAGACCGCAGTAATACTCTAACTATTACCTGGCAAGCGGCCACGAAAACCCCAAAGGCGATGTGGACGGATGGTGTGAAGAAGGACCTAACTGAAGTCAGGTTCACAGCGGCCTTCTCCACTGCAACAATCAACACAAAAGGGACGTTTTCGTCTTTGGACTGGAGGAAGGAGATCTACGGGACCTACTAAAAGCAACTCTGGAATGTAACATATTCCAGTTCAATGGGAAGTTCTACGCACAGCAACGTGGACTGGCCATGGGACTACGGATAGCACCATTGTTGGCCGTAGTCTATCTAGACCAGTTAGAACGACGATCGCTAACAACTGGAATATTGTTTTACAAAAGGTACATCGATGACGTTTTTATTATTGGCTCCTCGTCAACAGAGTTACAAAGGACACTCCTCAACCTAAATTCACAGGATCCCAATATAAAGTTCACGGTTGAGGAACCAAATGAGGAGGGATTTCTCCCTTTCCTCAATACAAGAGTTAGAATTGAGAATGGAGCCAAACAGCTTTCTTGGTATAAGAAACCAGCGTCAAAAAATGTACTATTACACTCCAGAAGCTGCCACCCCTCCTATATGAAAGCGAACGTAGTTCGCAATTTGTTAAAAACAAAAGAAAAAGTATGCACACAAAGATGGGAAGAAGTAGATGTCGCGGTGGACCGAATCCTGAGGGACAATGGCTACGAAAATACACATGTTGCCACATGGAGACCACATACAACACCGGATGGAGTTCCCATGGTAATGCCGTATCTGAACGAGAGTACGGCACAAAAAGTTAACAGTGTGGTCAAAAAGTCAAAGCTCCCCATACGCCTTATATTTCGTCCACCGCCTAATCTCAAACATCTACTCACTTATTCAAGACCATATGAAGAAAAATGTGGAAGAAGAAGTTGTGCATACTGTAACAACAATAAAATTTGCCAATTGAGGGGCACCGTTTATTTAATAGAATGTCAAGGATGCGGCCAAAAATATGTTGGAGAATCGAAACGGCCTCTTTACAAGCGCTTGGATGAGCATCGAAGAGCGTTACAAAACCCAGCCTCTTATCCAAACAACAGCTTCTCCAAGCACCGCACCAAAAAACATCCATATGGGGAACCCCCCACATTAATCATTAGTGTATTACATCGCTCTATAGAAAACCCGCTGGAGAGGAAACTATTGGAGGCGCTAGAAATAAGAAAATTATCCCCCGAAATAAATAGTAAGGACGAACTACGTGACGCTCTACAACTATTAACTTAACTGCGTGCCCAATGTCACGCAATTTTTCATATCACATGCAATGACCGTCACAGTACGTCCGCTACTATTTAAGAAGGGGTGGTGGGTAAGTCATTTCATTTCTCTTCACTACAAAGGCGCGGCTCCCGTAAGGGCAGTTTTACACTTGGCAGTGGCAAACACATGTGGGTATCAATATGGGCATAGTAGTTCACCAAATTATTTACATCTACTATAATCAATGTATTTCAGGCCTGAAGAAGGTGTTAAACACCGAAATATCGCGGAGGATTTCAGAAGGATTCTTTTTCAAATAGCTTTTTGCTCTTTTGAAACTTTCGAGTTTTTGGAATTTTCGAACTTTCTGAACTTTTGGAATTCTTTTGAAATAAAATTTTGGTGCCTCTCTGTGTTATACAATATTTAGGTGCTGATGAGGCTCCGGGACAGCACAATATTAAGAGAACAACGTCATTGTAGAAAGGGCGAAACACTGCTGAGCAATCCGTACAGCACTCGGCGCAGCACATCCACGTACACTTTTTCGACACCTTTGTCTTCCAGCGCCCTCCAATGGTTCAACTGAATCAGACGCCTTCTTGTAGTCAACGAACGTTTATGCTTCAGTAAGGCGTCGACAGGTCATAAATTTTCAAGTGTGCTGAAATTGCGGCGAAAGCCTACCTGCTTTACCGGCTGAGCCTCTCCCAATGTTCTTCGGATGCGGGCAGTATGCAACTGGTGAGCACTTTGTAGAGTACTGGCAGAAGCGTGATGGAACGATAGTTCGCCAGGTCTTCTTTCTAAGGCCTTTCTTGAACAGCAACACTATTGATGCCTGTAATGCGTGTACCTCTTAGCAAGGGATCGAGATAAAGGCCGGGCGCTCGAAGAATCTTTAAAGTGATGCCGTTTCTTCCAGGTGCTTTGTTTTGGGCAAAACTTCATCTGTGCTCGATGCTTTCCTTCGAATAACGGGAATGACTGACTTGAACAGAGCTGTGTAGAATGTAGCGAGAGTATGATCCATTTCAATCCTCTGGCGGTAACCATGATACCCCCAGTAAAACAAAGGCCCACCTTTCCGCCTAAGTCACCACAAGCACCTTCAGTGACAGCTGTATCAGTTATCTCCCTCTGCGCTTAGGCCGATGTCAGATTTGCGAATCGAGCCATTCGCTAGCGTCCGCGGCAAATTGCTTGATTGGCTGGTACCGCTAGCGAGTTGCTCGATTCGCAAAGTCTGACATCGGTCTTACCCCCTACCTCTCGTCACCGCAAACACGTCTCATTTGCTAAGGATTTCCATGACAGCCTTCACCTTGGCTAGGGGCTCGCACGTGATACAAGACGGTTTTCGTGTCAGGCACAATTAGTGTCACAAGAAAATCACATGTGTTCAATCATTTTTTTTCATTTTCATTTTCATTCACATTCATACGATGTGGCGAGAAAATTCATTCTGGAAATTTTTGACGTAACGCCAGGAAGACCAAACGGGAGACGGGTCTCACTGGACGAGCGATATCTACTGCACACGTTCGCGCCAGAGAACGTGTCTAATCGGGCGAAACTGCGCAACGTGACCGTCGAGAACTGCGCAACGCAGGGTTGACTCTGGCAGTGAGCCACATAACATGCTCGTTTCTGACCTTGTCCAACCGGTTCCGCCGCAGGCCCATCTCAGCATCCTCATTTTGGGGTAGTGAAGCTGCCTTCCACGCAGGGTCAACCCTACGTTGTTAGGAGTAACAACGGGGGGTCGTACCTGGTTGAGTTTGCAGGAGGGGGGTCGTACTCACTTTAGTCGCAAATCACGTGTGGGCTTGAGGTTGAGGTGAAACTAAGATTCGGTGGGTAAATTTGCCGTTTCAGCGTGCGTATATACCCCCCCTGCTCGACGGCATTTTTGGAGGGAAAAGTGGGCGGGGTTAAGGATGGAGATGGTGGAGGTATGGAAGAGGGGGTCGTATCGAATCCATCCACGTTGGCGGAGGGGGGTCGTAAAAAAAATTTCGAAAAGTAAGAACGATAGGACAGACCCTGCTTCCACGGCTCTTGACCGCTGACCAGCTCTCACTGCAATTTAGCATCGCAGTCCCTACCACTGTTCAGTACACTTTTCCCTTGAACGTTCTGGAGTGTACCTCAGATCGCAGAAGATTTTAGAGGACTCCCTCCATTTCATCCAAGTCGCACTAATTAGTGTCCTCGCTGCTCGATCGATACTACCGTCAGAGGATATGTCACTCCTAAGGTATCGAAACGGCCATTAAGGATCGAATCTTTGTTGTCTCTTTGTTGAGAGGTTATGAACTTACAATTAGTCTTTTCAGAGCTAGACAGAGCTACCTCTGTCGGCCCTTCCTGCCACTTCTGCACCTTGCAATTAGGTTCTCCTCTGCTGTCCGTTATCAGGGTGATGTCATCGGCGTAGAGAATGGTTTTCAATGACCCTCCATTTAGCCCTTTACCACTACGTCTCTTCTTCTTCTTAGCGTTAGTCCCGCGCAGTAGCAGGGTCCGCTGCTCGTTTACCACTACGTCTACGGTGATTAAACCGAAGTTGTACACCTGTCTTGTAACAAGAACAGGTCATGAAATGTACGTTTTCTTTGAGACTATTAAAAACATTCTACACGGGAAAAACTAATTTTTGAACATTATTAAAGTTTTTGCAAAGGGAAAGTTTGTCCTTTTTTTCCCGTGTCCTTTTTTTCGTTTTCTAGGCAGTATGCGCTTTGTAGTGAAGCATTTATAGCTGTTCATAGATAATATAGAGTTTTTTTTTCATGAATATATTGGATTGACCGCTACATAAACTTTATTCTTTTTTTACAAAGTTAGATGAATTTCGTCTGTCTGGCCTTCTTCGAGGGTGAAATTAGAGAATCATGCAAAGCAATCTGTATAATCGTAAGATCAGGATTTCATTGAATATTTTTCTGATCAAATGAAATAAAAAATGCACTTTCCATCTTTTGTACACGAATACCGTTCTGTGTGTTGTGTTGTATTTGAAATGTCAGCTCAATCCGTTAATCATGAAGTCAGATGATCTTGATGGTAAGGACACTTTAGGTGCCCTTCGCGGTCATCCACATCGCCATATCAAAATGAAATGGATTGTTCAGCAGGCTATGAGTCGTTTGATAATGAAAAGGTTAAGATTAAGAAAAGACAAAGTCGTTCTATAGAATCATATACGCATTCTTTTCAGAGTAGCTCTTTCGGAAAAAAATTTCAGATACTGCACTGATAGCAGAAGCCCGGTACAACGGATACCTTATTCCACGCATCCTCATCATGTTTGACATGTTTTGTGACGCTGATATTGTATATAATGTTGTATATAGGTATAATGTTTTTACACTTGATTTTCAAGAATAAATAATATATTGAGCGTCTCGTGTTCAAAAAAACTGAATTCCAAAAAATGGTTGGTTTGAAAACTCGTTTAATGATTGTTTCAAATTTGAGACAGGTTGGAATATGTCGCTTGACTTATGTTGTTATGTTATGAATACGCTTAATTCGGATTCGCCAGTCGATTCTGAACAGAATTATGAAGCAAAATAGAGCATGTAGTGGATTTTGACTTGTGTTTGTTTGTTAGCTGCTGTTTTGGTTGCAGCCTGCAGTTCGCCCTGCGAATGTTTCACAAGTATGCTAGGTTGTGAACAAAACTTTCGCCCCAGGCGGGACTAGAACCCGCACCTCTCGCTTTGCGGGCAAGTGCGCTACCAGTTACGCTACCGGGGCACCATTTCATCCCAACTTACCTTCTCATGGTATACGTACCATAGCTTGTCAGCACTCGTGTTGAGCCGGTTAGCCGATATGGCAATGACCGCGAGGCTAAAAGCTTTAGCAGTAAACTTTGATTTGTTTTTGTGCTGACAAGCTATGGTACGTATACCATGAGAAGTTGAGTTGGGACGAAATGGTGCCCCGGTAGCGTAACTGGTAGCGCACTTGCCCGGAAAGCGAGAGGTGCGGGTTCTAGTCTCGCCTAGGGCTAAAGTTCTGTTCACAATCCAGCATACTTGTGAAGCATTGGTAGTGATTCGGGCTCACGAGCGAGAGGTCGTAGGATCAATTCCATGAATTGGTTAGCCCTCCTACCCTCCTCGCTTATTGCAGGTATCGCCGAAGTCCTATTGTTACGCTCATTTTTGCAATTTCGTGTCTATAAAGCTCAGTAAATGCAAGTGGATGAATGAATAGCCATACACTGTACGATGCGCCAGCGATGATATCTCTTACCCAACAAAAACTTTTGCTGCCCCACTCTGCAAAAACTGAGCCGGATTCTTATCGAAAATTTTCATATGTACTTGTGGATTTGTCTGGAAGGTTACCTCGAAGGTAGTTCAACCCGTAGTACGATACAGGAAGACCTCCATGAGGTATTAATGGCGAGAAAAATGCATCAACTCCTCGGGGAACAAAGGGTGAGGCACTTGGCGCTGCTCAGTTCCTTTTTCGTCTGCGTCGCTCATTCTGGTCACATGGAGAATCGTAGGATCTTGGAATGCGGTTTGCGCTGTGTATGGAGAGGGGGAAGCAGCCGATAGATTTTTAATCTACTCCAAGACTACTCCAACATAAATTCACCGCTCATGATGGGTGATAGGCTTGGCTGGCGTGTAGGAGGTAACATCAGAAACCGTGTACATAATAATCTTCATCACTATAATTACACTACTCCCTCACATTTGTCACACTACAACAGAAATTCCTGTCATTATCCGAGCTCCACATCTATATTTGAAAATATTAAGAAATTGGAACAGCGGAGTCCTTCGAGCTATTTATCCCAAGAAATTTTGATATAGTGTCATCTCTCTAAACCGTGGGTCATTTATAGTAGAATCGGGTGAAACTCCAGTTCGAGGGGCGGGGGCACTTCATTGTGCCCTCCAATTTTAAGGATCAGGAAAGAGTTCAGTGACACGTAATCGACTCATTTGAATACTTCTGATAAGAACAGGTGTATTATAGAAGTATTCCTAAGATGCTTTAAGATTTCGGCCGGCTGTGGTCCCTGAAAATCGTCCCGAACCAGGGCATAGACATCCTTGTCTAGGCGCAAGGTTGTGGAAGCCTTGATGTTGGAATCACATAAATTGCCCAGGATGTGACCAGGATGTGCAGTGATGTAGGGCATACATTGGTCCTCATGACACTTGGAATGATTATTTTTACCTACTATCTTATCCAGAGTGTCAGAGCTCTAACAGGGGAGGTCTTTCAGAGCAAGTTGCGCTTTTTCAGAACTGTTTTGTGCATATTGTAGGGACGCATGTAAGGAACGCAAAACCATGTTTCATTTTCGCTGAGCGGTTATAGGCAGTACCAAAAAAGAAGCATAAGGTACTGTTAAGGGTTTGATCCCCAGTGGCGATAAAATTTTGCATGAGGTGGCTTCCAGACGCAAGTGGAATTCCATAGATTGCAGGCAAAAGAATAGAAGACAAAATTTGTGGGAAATTTTCCATTTAGGCGCCACCTACGTGACTTGCTTCATGGCAATAGAATAGCAAACTCGAATAGTAATAAAATAGTAGAATTGTAAGTATATTAGTGGAGGCTGTGATTGCGTGAGCCAGCTGTTGTATTTTACAATGCATTCTCACGCAAAAGGACCAGATGAAACCCAACGAACATAGATGGCTTTGTCGGTTCAAGACGGAGTCGATCCAGGATTTCAAATTTCTTCAATAATTCGAAAAAAAATACTAAAATATTTGCCAGCAGGGTTAACCGTATGTTGCGCAGACTGCAAAATATTTGCGGCTCCCTGTCTCATAGGGTATCAGCGTGACCCTCGTGTTAGCTAATATCCTTTTACATATTCGAACGAACGTTACGGAAAACCGTTCCGTTCCGTTTCTCAGGGGATTGTGATCCGATTGAGAACACGCGAGTTTTCGACATTCAGCTTAATCAATTTCATCATAGCCGCTTTTTGCAGACTTGTAAAGCTAATTACGAAAGCGAAACTAGAAGAATAATGCTCTCAAAAAGTTAATGATTTTTTTTTCTTAAAACCACTCCAGAGCGAGTCCTATTGTTCTGCTTTTTCCCTCTATGGCTCTTTTAGGCCATTCTCTCGAAGGGCGGATTCTTATATGCATACGCCCATAAGCTTCTTTTGAAAACTGGCATAATGATAAGTCGTAGGAACAACTGATATCTACGACATCAGTGCTTTGAAGCTTGGGCTACATTCTCCTGGGAAGCTTTGAGATCGAAAGCTTTTTTCTGCCAGAATTTTCCCTCAAGATCCTAGAAATGATCGCATGTGGTATAAAGTCGTACTGGTAGTCGAAAGACTGCTCTCCTTTGCCACTTTGCCATACCTTGCTACCTTCAAATTTTGTTAATGTTACTTGAGTACGATACCCCCCCCCCTCCATTGGCCAAACGCGAACTACTGATCTTTGCGCAACGAGCGGTCAACCCTGCTTGCCAATACATTATCGACTTTTATTCCCAATTCTCACCGTTAGATCAGATTTTTTAGTGGAAAAACAATATTTGGTCTCTACCTTGATTCATCGAAGAATCTCTTCGAACAAAATTTAGAGTTCTTTTCAGCTTCGGTTAACACTTAAGATTAGACACATAAATGTGAATTTCCACGGATAGTAGAAGGTGTAAGTGTAAGTTATTGAATTATCATAGTGGGTGCAAAGGCAATTGGAAACTGAAATGTCGAGAGAGAAATGCAGGGTAGTTGTTAAAAATGTGTTCAAGGGATCATACCAACGGATAGATCATTATTAGATAATGTTTAAGCCAGTGATACAGGCCGACTGATAGTCACAGCATTATCTTATGTAATTTAGAATGAAAACAATTGTTCAGTATATCATTGAGCTATTCTGTTGACTGCATTCAAAGGCGAATTCCGGGGTTTCTGGCGAAATCTAGGTTTTCCCCGTCAAATATGGAGCAGTGCGCAAGGGCAGACCATGTGCAGAAGTGGCGAGGCGTTTTAATAAGGTTTAGGCGCTGGGGGCCTAGGTTGTAGCATTGGCGCCGCCCCAAGCCCATAGCCCGCCCGCCGTCTTACGTGATATTCCAAACAACCATCTGGAGCGCTAGATGTTAAGCCGTTGTTTGGAATGTCGTAGGGGAGTATTTAGCGGGTTTTAATTGCCAAAATCGACATCAAAGCCTATCTTACGGCCATTTTGTAGAACGCTGTCGTCATTCTAGTGGGAAGAAAAAATTTTAAGATAAGAAGCAAACAAAAAAATTACAGGAAAACAGAAAAAATAGGGAAACTAGGAAAAATCAGTTTTCATTGCTGACCTTTTGTGGTCATGTCGGTTGATGCCACAAAGCCAACAGTTGCTGTAGACATGTCCAAACACTCAATTTTCCCAGCCCTGATTCGTAACCGAATAACGAAGAGGAGTTTCTAATTTTGCTTTTTGGGGGTGTTTCCTGCTTTTTTATTACCTTCGATCAACTTAGCATCCACCTCTTCGCACTCGAGCAGGTGAGTCCCTTGTTTTATCCCGGAGTTTGCCTTTACAGGCAAACAGTGGGATAAGACTGATGTATAAGAGTGCTTCGTAGTGATGACTAATCTGTCAAAGGAACTGAAAGTGGTAAGCAAAGCGAGAGCAATCATCGGACAATGAAAGTAAGTGCTCTGCTAGACGTGCGCATTGGTCAGATCAAAAGGTGAGAGATCCAGTAACAGAGACGATTAGTCTTCGCCAGTACTGGCTGATTTGACGGTGAGCGCATGACACGACCGATCGGTTTGGAGCGCGATTTGAACCTCGTTTGTTGATCACGGTAGCCAACCTACGCACACTCAGGCTTTCTCGACTCTCGGGCAAGGCGGCTTGGTGGGTTTCGATCCATATGACATCAATCCCAGCCTATCAATTCGGGATCGTAGAGGCACCTGAATGCATATTGGAGCATAATCGGCCTACAGCACAGGACACGGTAACCGAACATTCGTTCACGCCACGCGTCTATCCGAGTAGTTGCTTGGTTTATGCAATGGACTACGGTGAGCACTCTTGAGCAGGCAGGACCGTTAAGGCATTGGGGTTGTTGAGCAAAAGTGAACTACATGGGATTTATTACAGTTACACCACCTGTCCGACTCAGATTTACAAACCACTTTCGTGTTGATCATTTTAGTGTTGTGGGAGTGGGCGGCAAATTCGCGACTACAAATTCAGACTGGAAATCAAGTTCGTTCCTTCTCAGCTCTCTTGCATTCTGCATCTTACGAAAGTTCTTAATCTCCACAAATGAGTCCTCATTATCATAAATTTCAATCACATTGATCATCCCGTCTCGAACTCGGCCTCGAACTCGGCTTCCTATTTTGGCACGCCGTTCCTTTCCAATCAGTTTTTAGACGTTTCTTTTCCACAATAAACAGGTACGAAGCAAGTGGATTACATCTAACACTAGCACGAATACCAACAACGAGTTAACTACTATATCAAAGCTGATGCATATAGCAATGGCTGTGCAACTTGATTACATTCGTTTTCTTCCATCCCCACATTCTTTACGCTTATATATTTTGTTTTTTTTCTTTTTCGGTTTTTCTCTTTTTGTTTGGACAGCGTATTCACTTTTCATACTTGTGTATGAAAAAAATAGTGGATCAATTACGAAGAGGAGGTTTTCCTATTTAAGGGGTCCTCTTCATTCACTTCATTACGCTTCCTACTCTTGTTTAAACCTTCCATCATCGCAACATGAAGGTGCAGCATTGCAGATTCTGGAGGACACGTGGTGCTCCGTGAGCGTTGTATGGCGGCTAATCCTAAGATGCAATTCGAGTAACTAGTATGGACCAAGCAGGAGCGTCTGTTCAAGAGGCTTCTGCCTTTTTTATCGGTGTGGATATGCGAAATTCAAGAATTTCTGATCGCTATCTGTTTTTCTAATCTGATCAATTTGAAACTTCTCCCTTAGCACACGATACCAGCAACGTTCAGTGCTCCGCACATACCTCGCGAGTATGAGTATAGATACACCTTGACGACGAATACGATCCACAATACATACTGTGTGCAGGATTTCAATGCGCCACCAGATTCAGGTATGTTTGCAAGGGGTTACTGATCATATCATGCAACTTGTGAGCAAATCGCTGCTAACCTTCTACAATGTTAAGGATGGGTGAGAAGCGCGGACATGTCTACGACGCTGTGGGGAAAGTTGAAAGAAGAGCAACATCCGATTCTGAAGCGTTTCAAGGATAATCTCGAAAATTTGTTGTAAGGAATTTGTGAGGAATGACAACCCATCTATTGCTTCGAGTACTCATTCCAGCTAACCGGAAGCATTCACTTCTTAAACTAATGGACTCTAATGCAGTCCACAAAGCGAGCTTCTGACGGTTTATGTATACAGCGATGAGAGGGCGTCAGCGGTGTGTAAATCTTCTCCATTCTGTGGTGTTTGTTTGCAAAGAAGAATGAAGAATTTTAGGTGTGGGAATATTGTTACTGTAGACGATGCGCTGTTCTCCTATTACATGTTACCAGAATTCTTACAAAAGGCGCAACAATGCGGAGTGACAGTCAATGTTCGTATGAGCTATGTCAAGTCACTGACTTGTTCTACAACTTCCTACGCATTCATTTGGATCCAAGTATGTTTGCAGGATTTTGTATGGAACGGTGCGAACAGTCGTCAATCACCGTATGTTGACGAAAAGATTGAAAGTATAATGAAGAACTTTGCCAGAAATCCGACGAACTTGCTCCATGCTGAGTATAACTTCGTTTTGAGGTAAGTTACGTATACTAATTAAGCTATGAATAAACAAAAATACATTCAGCACCCATCACTTTATCGAATTACAGTGCTCTATTGGCGTACATTAGTGTCTGCAGCTCCGTAAGGAACGAGGCGGTCATATGGTAGTCAGGCGGCGAACATTAGGACTGCAGAAACTACTTGACTGGATTAGGCTGCGATAATGTTAAGCAAAATTCTCTGGAAAAAAAGGACATTTCAGCAGAAGTCTCGTATGACAGCAGCAAAGTGGCCTCAATAATGCCCGCAAAGGCCGAGAAAACGAAGTGGAGCATCAAAAAATGTTCAAACAAAAAACAGCGAAACAGGCGATGTAAGCGCTGTTAGATAGCAGAAGGAAGCGACGAACGCCATTTCCAAGGAACATCCGGTAGTGATGCGATAGCTGTAACGATCCATCAACATCACGTTCCGGAGTCTTCGATGCAAGATCGAGAAGAATTCGCTGTAGAGTCACCGCGAAAATCGGCTCTTTCGGTAGAGCAGAGAACAGAGCCGAAAACGATACCGGTGTTCAAGGTTTCAATGGGGCGCTCTCATGATGTTCACGTTGGTCCATGTTCACTGCCACGTTCACCAGCGATGGGGGCGAGGACGCTGCCTAGCGATCCGCCGCTAGAGCACGGTATACACCTAAGTGAATATGGGTGTAAACAAACACTTATTACAATTGACATTCAAAGAAACCCATTTGAATTCGCTGACGACGACGTAACCGATGAGTGCACGTCGCTCAAGGTTTCTACTCACTGGCGACCCATAGCTGTCGATAGTGTGCAATGGCCAGCGATGAGACGAAGACAAATGGTCGTTAAATATGCTAATTTTGGTATAACAACTCGGTAACGGCCGAACGGCTGCTATTATGGGATGGTAAACAGTCGAAACTGCTTCTTCGATTTGACACCTCTAGTGGACCGGACAGTTTCGCAGCATATACAGCTAGTCGCATTGTTATGTGCCCTCAAGATGCACATGTGTGTCGATGAACGACTAATTGGATTCTTCGCTCATACACCTTCGCACAAGAACCCCAATTTCAGAACTACGAACCGTTCCTTAGGGTCATTTCGCTGACGCTGGAAGTCAACTGAGTAAGCTGCTCATGGCACCTCATGGTTATGCATATCATAGAAAGAGAAACGCTCGGTGGTAACTGTGCTTAAAGCAGTAGCCGTGTTGCGCCAGTGGTACTTCTCGGCGAGATGATGTCGCCAAGTTCACTACAAAAGTGTAGCTCTTGCGTGAGTTACGACGAGTCTGCAGAGAGTTGCTATGCGGTGAACTGTTCCCATAAACGCTTCACTGAGCAATCTCTTTCAGAACAACATCGCTTCAGGTTCATCCTTGCGAGTTAAATTCTGAAGGACGGACCGTTAGCGAAGAGCTCGGTAGAGGAGAGCTGTTGTCCAGACCAAAACCATGATATGTGGTCGGACTTGCTATACGAAAAGAAGCTAGAGTTTTCGTATGTTATCAACGTCACCACATGCACCAGTATCACAACCTCCAAAGTCCCTGTACGTTCCGAATTCAAATTTTTTCCTTCGATTCTGATCTCTTTCTTCGATTCCTTTTTAACGTAATTAGCGATAACTTGACCCATCACTTCAACTACAGTTTCTGTAAAATATTGATGTGAATTAAATAGTAAGTGTGAGTGTTGGTAACTCCCATTTTGTCCGATTATTTTATCCGTTTTTTGGTACTTCGAATTTCCGTCTCCCTATTTACTTTCCCTATTTACTTCCCAATTTTCCATTTTCATTCCATGTTTCAGAATCAATACACTTACTTTCCGACTTTTCATTTTGTTTCGCGTTTTTGGAGAGATTCTTTTTTGCCTTCATTATTTATTTCAACTTATTTTTCGCGTTTTTATTTCACTTTTCAGGGAGCAGAAAGGAGTAAAAGGGATCCGAAATTTTTAAGAGCGGAATTCACAATCGACTGCACTTACGACACGGACAGTGCGATCTCACCAGCGGTAGAATGCAAGAAAGGAACTAATATTGTTGAAGATGCTAGTGGTCCACCTACAAATTGCCAGCAGTACCACTGATATTGTCGGAATGAATGGTTCTCTTTCAAACTGGTCATGAAAACGATGTGTTCATGCATACACTCTATTTCCTTCGATAACATGCGTCAGGATTTTTTCTTGTAACGAGTTGCTCGAGATGTTAATATTGGAATCTTGCCGCTACAGAATGCAGTCGGCGCAAGTCTACAAAGATTTGGCATTTTGTTGCTGTTTTGCATTGAGGTGCGAATGGAGAATTTGGCGCATACGTGCCCGACCTTGTGCATATTTCTGCACATTTCAATGTAGCAGTTCATGATGAAATGATACGCAATGGACTGCATGCGGAAGTATGGAGAAGTAGCTAATCGAAAAGAAGCTCGTGGAATAGTGTTGCTAGGTGAGCACTTTTGCATCTTTCTACGCAACACTATGACTTTTCTAGACCGAAGTTCGAATAAACTCAGCGACTTCAACAGGCTACACGGGTTATGTTGACGGGGATCTATTCAAAGCGGCAAAGAGAATCAATTGGAGACCTGCTGGTAGCCAAAAAGAGGTACGTCATGACTGAAAATCTTCGAACGATGCAGCGTTGGAGGTCGCCTACGAGCTACTTTGTGAGCACGAACCTGAGGTCAACATGTACTAGTTTTCCATTTCAAAAATAATGACAATACTGCAGGAGTGCCTAAAGTGCTCAATCTTCAGATGGGCTGGCGAATATTACAAGCAACTCAGGGGTCTAGCTATGGGCCAACGGCTAGTCCCAGTGCTAGCCATAGCATTCATGTCAAAAGTAGAAAGGCCTGTACTTGACCGCAGACCAGCCCTCTACACTGGATACATCGATGACTAAATGAGTAGGCAGATCACATCAGGTTCACAAGAGAAAAACCGACAGAGGCTGGATGCCATTTCTGAACATCCAGATTCAGTTGTCCAGAGGAACAAAGTGGTATCGAAAGCCTAGTAATAAGAATATTCTTATTCACTACCATTCAGCCCATCCAGTAACAATAAAACACGCGGTGATTGGCAACATGTTCAATGTAGCCAGCAAAGTCAGTCAGTCACAGTCAGTCAGATGCTGAGCTCAAGAGAGAATCGCCCAACATAGCCGAAAACATCGCGCGGTCAAACGGTTACCCATGCACGGGGTCACAGCCTACGGGGCATATCACACCCAGAGCAAATCCATAAGGCACGTCGATCAATAAAGTACCGTTCTGCTTCTCCTTTATCTCAAAAGGGCTGAGTAGGGCAATTCGATCGATCTGATTTTTCTCTGGTGTGATCTGGTGCGATGTGAGGAAGTGAGGATTGTGGAAATTCCCCCTCAAAGTCTCAAACGTCAGTTCCTGCGCAATAGGCTATACGACAGCTCTCCGACGCCACAGTTTGCATTGTGTGTCCATCCAACAAGGAAGGTGAGTGCAAGAAGGCTGGAATTATCTACCTCATCCGCTGCCAGGCATGCGGTAGCAAATATGTGGGGGAGACAGGCCGCCCCCTTCGCTTACGGGTTAAGGAGCACATTGACGGGCTTACGAAATCGAGAACCCAAACCCCGCCGGGAATACATCGCGTTCAGTGCCATGGAGATGTCGAATTTGCAATACAGTCTCCATTTTGGCAGTGGAAACAGAAACAACAGCGCGCAAGACATTAGAAGCTATTTGAATTGCCGCCAAGGACCCCAAAATCAGTAGAAAAGAGGAATGTGTGGCCATAACTCGTGACCTCGCGCCATTTCTAGGCCTCTGTAAATTTTGACCTACAGTGAGGTCGTGGAGGTGGAGGTAGTAATGCTCAGTGTACTCAAATTCAAGCTCTAGTGGTGGTCCCTCTCGCTCCCTGGTGACAGACATCAAGGTAAGCTGGTGACACTCTTCGCATTGACCGATGCCGACTGATGGTTTTCCGGTATGCTGGAGTTGTCTTAAGGATTGTAAGAAGCTCTGGGGTCGATCTTAATTTCTCGACTTTTTCAGGCTCTGAAGTAGGCGAAGAAAGCCGAAGCGTCAGCCTTGTTAATTTCTACAAGGCTTCAATAAACAGTAAAGCTGAAATCTCTGAATTTGGATGACCGTTACCTCGGAGAACTGTTGATTGCCTTCAACCTTCAAGTCCTTCAGAAATCCTCCAGCCACGGAGGCCCCGGAACGATCTCGAAAACTTAGATTTTTTTTGTTTCCTTTCCAGAACCCTGGATAGCGTTGTATCCAGTCTTTTTTTTGCCAAAATTTGTATCACTAAGATAGCTAACTTATACACGAACATGTTCACAACAAACTCTAGAAAGTACTACAGCCACGAGCGGACACCTATGTCTTGCTACATTCTAATACATAGTTAGTGTCTTCTCCACTGGTTTCACCATTTATAGGCCGTTGTTTTCCTAGTGTTAGTTGTACTAATGTAAACCACGCTTTGCGCACCCGCAGGTAGCCTTTGTAAGCACCCCCCAAGCCAGCTCTTGGAGTTCGTGTTTAGATCAAACAGGTGCCTATGCACTGTATAGCACCCACCCCTGTTGTGCTGCGGCCTAGGCAGTTGGTTATTTTCAGGGTTCGGTGGCTTATGGTTCTAAAAAACACATTCAAAAGCTTTCTCATGCGGTCTACTAAAAAAAAACCATGTAGAATGCACTGTTCTCAACAGCTCAACACATGCGTTCTGATGGAGTCTTGTAGAGTTTCATCTCAGAACTTTTTTTCCCCTAGACTATTCGAAGTGAACCCAGTCGGTTGTGAAACAAGTGGTTGTGGCTGTGCCATACCTTGTCTGTGATTGACTAATAAATAAATAAATAAATCAGGACCATCAGCAGCCCCTTGTAAGTGGGTTCACTAACAAAAAGTGGCGGAATAACGCAACGCCAAACTGGCGCTAAATGACGCCGACGCCAAAAAAAATCACGCCATGTCCGTGATCAGCACCCTGGTTTACTCCTATAGGCAAAATTTTGATGAAAATTGAGAATTTGACCAAGTTTCGAAAAAAAATGTGACCATGGGGCCCCGGTCGTCATGCACGTCAGCGAGCAACTTGAAGACGAGCGCGGCACGGAAATCAAGCGGAACACCCTAATGATTCGCGAAATCCAAAGCTCGTTTACCTAGGGAACATCTCCCAGACTTCACGTACTTGACATTGCTGCACCTATGACATGGGGCCTAGCAGGGTGAATATCGCTTGAGGATTCCTCAACGGCACGTCGAGGACTCTCTGCCCGATCAGAGACGATCTCTCGCGCGGACATTCACACTCGCCATGCCGTGCCGTCTGTGCTCTCGGCGCGGATGTTCACTCTCGGCACTGCTCTCGCATGGTAGAGAGCTATGGTCGAGGATTTCCTCGACCGTTATTCACCCTGCTAGAGAGTAGAAGAGCCGAGGCCAACAATCGCGTCTTGAAGGAAAGAAGAATCTATCCACTTCAACCAATGCGAAGCCTGTTGTCCATCTCCTACTTGGGTGCCTGCCATGTCTATTGTAGTGAAATTTCTACTATTTAGGAAAATTACGAGGAAAATCATGTTCCAATCGCCGGCTGGTGTCCCCCATGTGCTACAGACTGATAATTTTCGGATGGCTCAAAGTCGTAATTTTTTCCCATATAAAACCTCTACTCTGAAGAATATCCATTGCTCTGATCAAGAATATGACATCATTTTCCCACACGGCTTTAAGTTACGCCACTTCAGCACTATCTGACGCCCTTCTGGAGTTATATCCTTTTTTTTTCGCCACATTCCACTTGAAATCTGTGTGTAATAGTTACTATAGGTCCTGAAGATGAATATGATACTACTTTTAGCGCTGGAGCTCTTTGGAGAAAATTTGGAATTTCCAACTTAAATGCAAAAATTTTGTCATCAGGGGGTTTGATCCTTGCACCGTTTCCTCATCACTTTTTGGCCTTTACGGGGCCGTTCAGCGGCAATGGACTTTGCTTCTGTACTCCACTCATGAGTTCCTATAACATGCAAAAAGCCGTTTCGAGAAAACGTACGACTTGCCCTGAACGACCTCCCTTGTTAGCTCCTTTTTTTTTCTTGAAAGCATAGAACTTGCATCTTTGTGCGCCTCACAGGTCGGCAGCCTCTTGTGCGGGATCAAGGATCGAACTCGCGGCTCTCAGAGATGCAGACATGAACCTGAACTCTTAACCACTCAGCCACCCCCATAACATGCCATAAGTGTGGGAAAAGACAAGTGCCTACACACTTTCTAACAATAGACCAGTATGTGGCACACTCCAGAGCAGGAGAATTCACCACAGCATCACAGGATGGGTTAACCAGGCACCTGCGGCAAAAGTTGAAGCGCACTAGATCACAGGGTGAGTGGCTTACTCACCTCGAAGCTCTTCTCTCCCTAAAGGCGCCAAATGGCGCCAGTGGCAAAGTGTATTTTATATTCGTAATCACGACACAACCCCTGTGCACAAAGCTGGTGGAAATAGCCTTGGCGCCAATTGGCGCCACATTGCGTCAACGCCAAAAATCGATGTCATTTCCGTAATCAGGGCATTGAATAACCTCTATGGGCAACTTCCGACGAAAATAAAATTTTGAGATTTTGAGGTTGTAATAATTGAACAGCGCCGATAACGATATCAAAAGTGTAAACTAAGAACTCGCGAGCAAGGAGGAGTGTGGACACACCAGGAGGGGAAGGTGATAGGCTGCGTCACTTATTAAAATGTGCGATTTTACACTCGTTGAGAGGAAGCAAACAAACCACACGCCCCTGAAAGCTGGCAGTTCCAGAATTTTGGAAATTAAATGATGTGGCTCATTAACTGTTCTCACAGGAACTAAACAAGTGCTCTAAAAAGTAGGCAGTTGCCTAGAAACTGCCAGTTTTTTTTTGGTTGGCGAGGACTCGTATCTACGAATGAAAAAAAAGGAATTAATCCTAACGCTACCGTTTGATAGCTCTAATCACGAAAGACATAGGACTTGATGTAGCCTTTGATACTTGCTGACCATATTTCAACACCATCCAGCAAGTTCTTGTGAGACAATCAAACATTTTGACTCGATGCACCAAAAGCAATCGCTCATGATAATGTGACCCATTCAACCATTACCGTAATTCTCGCCGCGCTCGTGAGCAACTCGAGGGTGGCGCGTGCTTGTCTCGCAACAGAGGGTATGTGTGCTTATTGATCGTTTTGGTTACATTTAGATGTACAGCTATTTTATGTGTATGTTATTATATTCTACGGTGTAGTTTGTACGCGATTTGATGTTGTTGAGACATTGGGTTAGTATATTTTTTATTAGGGGTTTTTGTCACTCTCTTCAACGGTCAGAAGAGCTTGGAATCTCCATCGAAAAATTAGTAGAGTTTCCCGCACAGTAGAAATCTTTCCCTTGAAGTAGATTAAGTGTGTGCTATCCTCTGCCTTTGAAGAAGTTGCTCAGAGTTTGTATATAAGTTTTCCTATAAATGCCTTCACTCCCCGAGTATTAATTGTATTTTAAATGGTCATTTTAATCTCAGAATCCTTCAGAATTGTGTCAATATAGGGACTTTTTATGCAGTCAATTTCTCAACGCGCTGGGAAAGCTGTGTTTCTGTTTGATGGTTCTCATTAACGCGATATGAAAGGACTTGGAAATTTAACGCGGAATCCAAACGACAAAACCTTCACCTATGAGATGCTAGAAGTCCTATCATGTATTACGTATAAATCCACAGTACAGCTGCCCAATGTTGCAAATTTTGTGCGTTTTCCATCCGTGTTGTTTAGAATGAGTTCCGCCAAGGTGGCATCCCATTAAATAACGTTCTTACACTGGTGGCAGCGGATCGTTAAACCCGAACCTTCTTCTCCCCCCATGATGGAAAATGTGACTCACCTGGTGTGAGAATTTTAATGCATATCTTAGTTGAGCTGAATGAATAGGTGTGGTCAAATGTTGCTGGGATTAGTCGAATTATGTCGTAGGTCTTGCAATTATGATGATAACTTCTTTTTTTACTCGCCTACTCTTTCATGTTTTGCTCGCATGTATTTCCTGGACTGTGTTTTTATGCGATTTTTTGATACGAAGCGCTGAGATAGCGAAATCACCAGAAAAGAACGCATTTAGGCATATTTGAAACTGTACTTGGTATATTAACACATTGTGTACCGCGTGCGCCACCATGTTGCGCACGAGTTTCGCACGAAACATCCTAGTTTTATCTGAATTATTTGACATTTTTCAATGCTCTCGAACTGTTTGCGGTAATTTTCAGAGCCGGGAAACCATACGTGTCATCACTGATAAAATTGTTGATAGATGAATGATGATA
Source organism: Ostertagia ostertagi (assembly GCA_036418205.1). Taxonomy (NCBI): domain Eukaryota; kingdom Metazoa; phylum Nematoda; class Chromadorea; order Rhabditida; family Trichostrongylidae; genus Ostertagia; species Ostertagia ostertagi. The sequence goes on along the minus strand of MU911778.1, from coordinate 27,743 downwards.
AATTTTTGAAAAATATAAAAATAATATGAAAGTACTCATGCAACGGCAGTCCGCAATGTGTTGAAGGTGAAAACTTCCAAGCATGTGACCTTTTTCGTTTTCGTCTCTTTTCTTGTCCCTCTCTTCGCTTCGGTATCATTTAACAGTTTTGCACGAAGGCAGCCCATCTGCTGATTTGCACAAGCAACAAATTGAAAAGCAACAGCAGCAACAACATAGCCTGACTGGAGCTGGTGTAGCGATATGACTACTTTTCGAGATAGTACATAACTGAAAGATCAGTAGACCACAATAGTGTCCTATTGTTCGGCAGTGTTCGCCTAATTTTTTAGGAAAACTGTCCAGTATCCACATAACAGTACTAGCGTAGCTGTATGATTTTAAGATTTTAAATACAATTTAGTCGTGAGATGCCATTGGGGGAAGCTCATTGCAAACTCAAAATTATGTTGTGAGTCGCATTACTCTTCTACATTACACTAATGGTACGCCGCACCACAATGATCTGAGCAGATGCCTAAACTCGGATATTCGCCGCGAAAACCTTGGCTAGAAGATTCTCCGGCGCTGGTTCAGCGACGAGCTCTCATCCGTCGGTCGTTCAGTCGGAGTTGATCAGCTGTTATTCTTCTGTTTCTCATATAAGCGAATGCAGCTAGTCGTTATTCTCGAAAGGTAAGTTGTTTAAAGGGCTGTTGGTTTTATCAAAGCTTCTTTTATAGTTTGTTTTTTCTTCTTTCGTAGCTTTCACTCATTATTTTCTGCTCATTGTTCGTCTCCATTACATTACATTGTGTTTGGAGTGTTCCCGTTACCCTAGTTTTCACGTTCCCTCTTTTATTTCACTACCTCTTCATGATAGTGTCCTCGATGTGTTCTCTCCTTATCGGGCACACTCTTGGACACCATTTCGAAGATTGCTGCCGTTCTGAGACGTTTCCTTGTGTTTGCCACAGTCGACATGTTTCTTTTGCTCTTTACCAGGTACTGTAAAACCTATTACTTTTTTGCAAATTTTATTGAGTATTATTAACTTATTGAATGTGAATCTACCAGATACTTCCAACCCTTTTCATTGTAGATTGATGTTGGTTGTTCTCCGTAAGGGGATTACGGTTTTTTTAACACCCAGCTGTCGCAGAAAATAGTGAGGTACGGCAATCCATAGCAGCATGAAGTCAGCATGGGCCGCAGTTTCCGGCCGGGGATAAATCCTCAACATCTGGTCTGGAAGCTTCCTCTATCCTGACCATGGGAATACATCATCGACCGGAGGTGAGGTGCAGTTTTGGAGATCCACCTTCGGCAGGGGGGTCCACAGGGAGCTTGTCGGTCCCAGTGGTGTTCCCCTGCGCTCTCTCAACACCGGTTCATGACTGCGGTGATCTCACACATTCAAGCATTTGCTACTGTAATAGGCTTACCCTCTTTGGAGTCCCTCCTCCTTCCAAGGCTCAGTCTTAAGACGCTCAGTTCCTCTTTGGCTGGTTTCAAAGTCCCTGGTTCCTCGCGCGATTCGTGGGAATCGCGCGAGGAACCAGGGAAATCACAAGTGCTCCGATCAATACTGCGAGGTCGCGGACTCTGACCAGCCTTTGGGATTTGGAGCCAAACCAGGCGCCTTTCTCTAAGACTTGTGCTCTAGCCATTCGTGGCAAGACCATAAAAGAAAGTTCAAGTAGTCCGTAAACCACCGCAGTGTTCCCTGTACGCGCAATATTGTCCATTAAAATTGGTAAATTTGACTACCCTTGCGTCGAAACACTCGTGTATAGCTGGTTCGTTCAGATAGACGCGTAGAATCATTTTAAACAAAGAAGAAAGGTTGGGATGTTATGGGGCTTGTGACAGTTCTTCAAGGAAGTGATCGCGATCATTGGCTTTTTGACTCACTAAACGGGATGTGAACGAGGCAGAGCCCTTTCAAAATCAGTCAACAGCCAGTGTGGTTCCCTTTGTCACTTTCTGTGTCATAGTTTTGATTGCAGATCTAATTAGGCATAGGAATGAATCCATCATCCATTTTGTGCACAGCTCATGGTTTGATGTTGAAGAATTGATTATTCCTTCAGCTTCAGTTCTTATATAACATTGCATTACTGCGGATTTTATGTTCACTGCTCCTTATTCGCTCAAGTGGCAGCCGGTCCAGTACCTGCTCATTTTCATGTTAGTACTAAACTGTTCCTGTGACAGCTTCATATCCAAACAGTGTTGTTACACTTCTGTTCGCCGTGTTACATCGAAGCTCTCGCGGGCGTAAAGATAATTCAAGCTGCAGAATCTGCGTAAAATAGCAACTATCCAACGCAATGTTCATACTATGCGTGGTTCTACGGTTTTACCGTGGTGTGGTACTCAATTTCGTTCAATGACCACATTTTCAGGTCACGCAGCTTCGGGGCTGCTTCAGGGATGACCCCTGAGCAGGTACGTGCGATTAGTGCGAAGGCGGACGAAGAGCGCCGCCGATTGAAGAATAATACTCTACAACAACCTCTAAATCCCGCAAATAATCAGTCCCATATACAGTCTATTCAGGAGCATCAGCCCACAAACACTAGTCATAAAGGTACGATCTGTTACTGTGATCAATACTGGATGTTCTCTTCCATTCATTTGTAATTTAGTCGCATCTGATGGCACCGAAGCAACTACGGAAAAAATCCATCGCGGTCATGCTGATGCGCCGATCAGAAAATTAACGTGTGATCTCATCAAGACCTACAAAAACATTAATGAGGTATGCGAAGCTTTTGTAATCTTTTCTGTTTATGTCCTTTTGTTTGGCTCCGGGACTTTTTATAACCCAAAGGCGTGACCGTGGTCAGCGTGGATGAGTCAGTTGTGCACCCGCTGTAGCAGGCGGTAGCCTCTATGCTGCGTCTAAGGGGCGCGCGAACTGCGCAGGAGCACAACCGACTCATCCGCGCTCATGGCTGCCACGCCTTCAAGTATGAAAAAGTCGTGGGGCTCTTTTGTTTACTTTTGAGTTGGAAGTGGATCCGTCTCGGCTGGTTTTCAAGAAGGCGTTCTTGATTTTGCATTGGCCGATGTCAGACTTTGCGATTGGAGCGATTTTGCACCAATTGCAGGAGCGACGGATCGCTCAAGCGATGCGAGCGACGGGAGATTTACACCGCCGAATACCGATACACACGATGCCGCTCGGGTAAATATCTCGTCGCTCGCATCGCTTGAACGATCCGTCGCTGCTGCAATTGGTGCAAAATCGCTCCAATCGCAAAGTCTGACATCGGCCATTGAGAAAGAAGGTCGCAGCCATTTTGGAGGGATCGGCTATTTCAAACCTGTGTTGTGGGTTTTCGCAATTATCTCCCACTCAAATTCAACTCAACCAAACTCAAAGAATGCCCGCATCCTACCGGTAGATTTCGTGTAACTTATGCACTAACTCTCCGCTCAGCTCTGCCTATTTTTTTCACTGTTTCCGTGCCGTTCTCGAATCTGGTCAGGGATTTTTACATCGCACCGCCCATTCCGGTGCACATCTCGGCTTTCGCAGACGGGACTCCACTTGACTCGAGTGTGGTTTACACGTATTGCCCATGCTCCGCCGATCCACGACTTGATTCAGTCTCTATGTGATAATATAACCAAACTGTGCGAGGGCACATGCATCTACGATAGGTTTAGACAAACATATGCTCTCCACATGACTTGTCAGTGGAAGTGGGCATCGTGGTTGGCTGACATAATGGACACTCTGCCTGTTCTACTGCGTGCTAACACTTAACATCATCATGGAAGCACTTATGGTAGGGACATCCTCTGTATCGACCACATCAACTTGATACGGACAGAGAGAGGGAGACGATACGTGGACTGAGAAATGAAGGCTAGAGTAAACAAGGCAAGGGAGTCTACGGATGTCGCTCGCGACCATTAGTGCTCTGGGACAAAAGAACGGTGTACTGGATAGGAGCAAGACCTTCATTATAGTGCTCTGTTAAGGTGAGTACTGGACCCTGGCAAGAATCATGCAAGGCAGCTACGCTGAGTTAGGTCAGCACCCCGAAAGGAGCACCAGAAAGGTCAGGATGGTCATGCAGGAGCCCTGCCCAGTCAAAGGCACTAGGACCGCAGCTGTGATGGTGGATGTATGCCACACGATGGGATGGATATATACTAGGAAGGTTCCAGTATAATTTTTTGATAAGAGAAGCATTGAACTTCGAGGTGCAGAGCAAACAACCACAAACAGCCCTAAAATGAGGTTCAAGAGTTCAACAAAAAAGACCATCAAAGTGGAAACAACGGCAGCAGATGCTTTCAGAATAACGTGGCGAGCCATAGCAAGAGTAGCGGACTCTGCCATGGCGCGGAGTTATTTTAGGGAGAAAAGAGAAACCTCTGACTTGTCGACTTCGACGGAACAGTGGATAAGACTAGCGAGTACCATTTGTGCGCGGGTGATCTTTGAAATGCTTCTATTACTCTAATCGTAAATGCGCCAAAGAACACTGGACCTTAGGGTGAAATTCTCGGGAACGTCAAATAGAAAGCTCTTACTTGACAGTTACAACAACTCAAGTAGTCTGTTGTGCCCAGCGAGCATTTCTTGTTCAGTGTTACGCATTATTGGTTGTGCACGTCTTTATGATTTCTGTAGAAGAACTGGTGAAATGAGTTTTTGCTTTGCAGTCTTTCTATTTGCGGAAGGCTCTTCGACGGCAAGAGCATCAAGGGAACATCCAGTCTTGTCATAATGCGTCAACAGCGACGGCTACCGTTAATTTGCAGGTGCTCGCTTAGTAATCTCATCGCTACTTCTTTGCTTCCTGTGTCTTCATTGTTTTCTACGTCGGTGTGTTTCAGTCTGCTGGCTCTGGAGGTAATTCGCAGGTACAAGCAACTACTCATAACAGTGGGACAAGCTTGGACAGGCAGCAGAATTCCGGGCCTAAGGGGTACGTCATTTCTCGAATTTTTTTTTATAAACTTCCTTATGAGGGTCATTTGATGGTGATTGTGGGTTACTTTTAGAATGGTGAAACATTTCTGTGCTCCGAAACAGCTCTTTAACATGAAACGAACCATCATTCAGGAAAAGCGCTCCTTATCCTGAAAAAAAAAAGCTTCCTGCATAATGCAACAACCACAGACTCCATCCTAATTCCTTTACTGTCTCTGCACAAGACTTCCTTTCTTTTCGGTCTCGTTGGCTTTCTATCCGTTAGTGGACCCGTCATGTAGTCCTGCAGCTACTCCCATCATGGCTTCATTGAAAAAAAATCCTCTCAGAAAGGTGGTCCGTGGAATTCTTCCAGGTGCTTTGTTGTGCTTTTCACGATGAGGGAGTTGGGGAAGTAAATAGCTTGTATTGCAGCGGTAAATAAATGGTGCGTTGTACATCAGCTGCCCGCTCCCCTCTCCCCCAACCCCATATCCAAAGTTGTTGGAAAGGCCACAGCGCATTCGGATATTGTGCATGCATAGTCGGCTGCCCGATCGTAAGTCGCACAACATTGGATGCGTATCGATCGTTAAACTTGCTGAAGTATTCGGCGATCGATATGTATCTAACGCTGTGCGATCGTTACGATTGGGCGACCTACTCTGCATGCGATCTTACCGCTACGCAAATGGCAATTGAGCTGAAAACTGGGCCCATTTGAAAGGGGTTCGGTCAACGTTGAAAGCATAATACGGGATGCAGTGCTCAGAATGCAGCTCGAGGTGTAGCGCTACGACGAAAGGGTGCTATGCAGCCGTTTAGGCAATGTTGTTTGTTTTTTTTGAAGTTCTTCTCATACCCGCAGGTTTGTGCAGCAGAGTGCACTCATGCATCGTTTGATCTTTTTTGAACAATAGTATGTCTACTATCTCCTTTTAGTTTGCCTCACTTTGATACAAACGCTCCGCCGGCATCCCTGATGGTCGTCCCATCAGTTCCGGAAGGCGAAGAAAATAGAAATCGGCAAAAATCAAGCAGGTTGTTGATTTTTGTGCGAATTGTCTTCATTTTTATGCATATGCCAATATTTCTTTCAGGGGAGGTCCTCATAATGGTGGTTATGACGACAAAAATAATGACTATATACTCAAAGATGGCGAATGTTTCAATGCTCGGTTAGTTACATTTCAAGTACATTAAGGAAATTATATCACTAACTCACACAAGACATCTTGCAAAAATTGCTGACCATTGAATGGAGGTAGGTAAGTGTGCTCTTTTGATGGAGACGGCGCACGTTTTAGAGGTGGGGTTTACAATAAAGAGGCAGCCCATTGAAAATCAAGGAAAGATGGTCAATGGCGCAGTGTTGGACTGGTTTCCGCAATGGTGCTACTCTCATCGGTGGTGCTTTCTTTAACGCTAACGCTGTCGTTGCTCAATGGCTAGAATTAGACGGCGAGAGGGTGGCTGTGCAGTGGCCCGTGTATAGCCCTCCTAGGCCACTGGTTACACACTTCGCTACGCAACGCGCATCGTTCCTTACTTAGAGGGCCCGAATGCCCTTCGACTAGGTATATTTCCCCTTCTTCGACTCCGACCTTCCTTGTCGTGGAATCCTCCTTAACGATCATGTCCTTTTCCGATTCTCAACGTTTTTTTTTCTGCTTTTTTTTCGCCACTGGCGGACCACTGAGCACTACCACATCCTCTCCGGACCACTCTAGGACCTATTTTGATCGCTGCCTTGGCTAAAAATCTGTCACCACAGCAGCAATCTGCACCGCAGTGTTCGTCTTTTTTCTTGTTCTTGTGGCGCATCAGTGCCTATACGAACGATGCGCAACGATCTTGACGACCATAGATTTGCGACAGTGGTGGATAGAGCAGAGAAATTTAGGTTCTGAATCTGAATATCTGCTTCGCCAAGAATCTTTCCATAAATTTCTGTAGTTACATCAAAGATCGTTATATATTTACAGGTATATTATTCTTACGGAGAAGCCGATAGGAAAAGGATCGTTTGGACAAGTTACACGCGCTTACGACACTGTTGCAAAAGAGGACGTTGCTATCAAAATCATAAAAAATAAGAAAACCTTCTTCGATCAAGCCCAGATTGAAATCAAATTGCTTGAAATGATGAGAGCACATGACACAGAGCGGAAATACAACGTCGGTAAGGGTTCTTGTGGTTCTTGTTATATATTCGCACCATCAGTTCATTACTGAAATTCTTTTTAATGCCTTTACAGTTCTACTCAAAGGCCACTTTGTTCATCGGAATCATCTGTGTCTTGTATTCGAACTACTGTCATATAATCTTTACGATCTGTTGAGGAACACGAATTTTCGTGGCGTTTCGCTCAATCTTACAAGGAAATTTGCTCAACAGGTTAGATTTCTGTGAGAGATTGAACTTGAACATCAATACAGTCTTCTCTAAGTCTTTTTTCTTGAACAATATTTTATCGTTTATATTACATCTTATATGATATGATTAGCCTGCGTGTGGGAAAACGTGTCATAATACGAACTCATCTTTGTATTTGTTGCTTAACGCATGCCTAGGACAGGCTGCATTGGAATATTTATTTACTTATTTATTATTTGTTATTTTTTTTATTTTTTGAAACGACTATGGTCAGTATTGCAGCTGAACTCACAGCATTTTTGCGCTTTCAACAATTCCAAACGAAGTTGAGTTAAAGGGTTAGGCTGATGTCAGACTTTGCAAATCCAATGATTATTGCTCCAATGCAATTGCTAGCGTCCGCGGTCGCGTCGCGGCCACCGAATCGCTCGATTGGCTGATGCCGCAACGCGACCGCTTGCGCTAACGAACCGCTATTGGCAAATCGCTCTATTCGTAAAGTCTGTCATCGGCCTTAGTTCTAGCAGCAGTGGAGTCATTTATTACAAGTGTATTTTGATGGCTTTCAGAGAGGCCTTTGTGAAAGTGTAGTAAATCGAGGCAACTAAAACAAGCAAACACGGAGACCTTTATTTGTCTCATAACCTCACATGACATGTATGTTAGAGCGGCAGCTCATAGAGAATGTCAAATATGTGGCCAAAGCACGTTTGAGAAAGAAGAAGCTCTTTTGTAAGCGTCTGGATGCGTGCAAAGGGCCGTATGGTATACATCCTGGCTGGGAGTGGCCCCCCTATCCGAAATGCGGACAACATTCGCCATGCCCATCATAAGCAGAAGTCGGGAACGAATCCCTTAGGAAGAGACTGAAGAATTAAGCCTTCGAAAGCATTCTGTCTTGTTTAATTACCTTATTGCGTGGTTTCAGGAAGTAAAGCCGATATCCGAGAGTTGGGGTAGGTGTGTCACCGGAACCATCGCCGCACTTTATAGAAGTTAGTGGATAAGCTGCTTCCAACATGCATAGCTGGATGTCAGCAAAGCACGCTGGCAACAGCTTATCAACGCATCTTCTATCAACTGCGGCAGTAGACAAGTCACTTCCGGTGTCACGCCTACCCCAACTCTCGGATATCAACTGTGTACTACTACAATACGACTAAGGTTTATGATAGGTCAAAGTTCGAAAGCTTTCTATCTCTTCCTTAATGGCCATGGCGACCTGCTATCCATTCCCTATAAATTCATGGAGAAATATCGGGGCTGAACGAGTTTTCTCAGTGGTTATGGACGCACGAAATTTAAGTGAGCAAAAGGAGTAAGCTTTCTCAACTCGTGAAAAACTCGAAATTACGCGTTTCACCTACTTAGTAATGTATAAGTTGCGGTAGAATGATTGTGGCCTGTTCTGAAGCAGTGGGTCAAAACGTAACACTTCAGAGACCGCGCGTGTTTTACGTTCCGCGGCCGCGCGGGACTTCGGTGAAATTTTTAGGGATCTTATCTAGCAAATTCTAGAAAAGAACCTACTGTGTAATGCAGAAGAAATCTTATCTTATAAACTGGAAAAGAAAATGAATAAAAAACCTATTAATTGTTTACGAAATGCAAGCTGAAGGTCCTATGCGATCGGAGGACTGCAGCCCACATATTGGCTGCGTGGGCTCCAAGGTGTTAATATCACTCATGACAATAAACTGTCAATCAACAGTTGGCAATACCTATCAAAATGACTTTCCATGAACATGAGACTTCCTTCACAAGGAGCCTTTAGATTCTGACTTTTCCTGAATGACATCTTACAGAATTTCATCCCATGTTTTTTGAAGAACTTTTGAAGAAGAACTTATAGCGATCCAGTTGATGTTTTGTGCAAGCCTCCAATCTTAATATCGGCTACCGAATAATCGGCTGCAAATAGATCATGGGTTAGTTGACATCCTTTGTATGTACTCAGGAGAATTGGCTAGAATAAGGCTTGCACCTAATTCCTGCCAAAACTTTATATTACGTTATACCCAATCATTGTGAACGACCCAAATGACAAAAAAATTCCTTTCAAAATTTATCCTTGGTGATTACTCTACATGATCTAGTCTTCTGACCCAATCTATCATTAATATGGAAGGATCTCGAGTGATGTTCTTTCTGCTATTCCTTCTTTGGGTCATTTCAACGAGTTAGAGTTTCGTTTGCTGAAGTTCTGCTTTCTTCATGCACCTTCTCCTCAGCCTTTATAGAATGCCTTTTTGCAGCGCCAGAAGCTCCAGATTCTCACCTCTGTTTTTTCTCTACGAATTTGACGATCTAGTATTCGCGAACGCATAGGATTACATTTCAAGCCTGCAGCGCTTATTTCTTCTCATCGTTGAACTTGGAACCTCAAATCTAGTCAATTTATACTTCTTGTTTAATTTTGATGATCACGCTTCGTGTTAGTATTTATACCAGTTGTCTCGGTGCCGGTACCAGTCTTTATGTGTACCTCGTCTGACAGTAAGTTGAGACATTTTACTCTCTGTGCATCACTAGAGTACGGCACATCTCAGCAATGACGTGTGAAGCTAGAAGTACTTTGACTCTGGTAAAGTACAACTCTTGGTACAATTTTAGAATTGATGCAGGATAGTCCTGTCACCGTAATTGTAGCTACCCGTAGACCTCATTCCACTTGGCTAGAGACCTATTGCCTTTTTTGTCACTTTGTTGACTTTGAAATCCATTATTGCTACACAAATTCCCTCTCCGACTTGGTGGCTGTAGCATTGCTGTCTTAGGCCGATGTCATAATTTGCGAATCGAGCAATTCACTAGCGAATCGCTGGATCCAAGCGTTGCGCCAGCGGATGCACGAATCGAACTTTGCGCAAGCCAATCGACCGATGCACCAGCGTGTCGAACGATGTACCAACGAGTCGAACTATGCACCAACGGCTCAATAGTGGCGGGACCCAACGTTCAACTTCCTTTGAGCGTTGGGTCCTACCACTATTGAGTCACTTGTACATAGTTCGACTCGCTGGTGCACCGGTCGATTCGCTGGCGCAACGTTCGATTTGCTGCGCAACGCTCGGATCCAGCGATTCGCTAGCGGATTTCGCAATCTATGACATCGGCCTTAACAAGAGATTCGAGCTGGCTCGGAGTTTGACCATCTGAGATGCACGTTTATGGTTGATGAAGCATCAGTATTGCGCTAATTCCACTGTCCTGAGTTGTTTTTATGTGACACTGATGACATTAAATAGACGACATTACTGTAAAGGCTCGGACGTTCACAATGTCTACGAGAGCGAAGAGAACTACCTTGAGATTCTGAGTTCAGTTACAAAAGCTCTAGTGAAGAGGATCGCTATTCCACTGTAATGACGTGTTTCAGTTGACGAAAACCCTGCTCTTTCTGTCGTCTCCGGAACTGTCTATTATTCACTGCGATCTCAAGCCAGAAAACGTGTTGCTGTGTAATCCTAAGCGCTCGAAGATTAATATCATTGACTTTGGATCTTCATGCCAGATTGGTCATCGGATTTATCAATATATACAGTCAAGGTTTGTTATTATTTTCTATCATTTTCTCTGTGCATTTCGAAAACAACTAATGCTGGTGTCAGACTTCGCGATCCGTCGCGCGATTCGAAAAAATTGCAAGTGCACCATTTGAGCACATTTGAAACAGCGAATATAAAAAAACAATTATGCAGTCGGCAGAGCAGGAAGCAGAAATATCGGCGGAATTGAAAAGCACCTCGCGGTATTGATCGGAGCACATGCGATTTCTGTGATCCGTCTTGCTATTAGCGCTCGCGCGACGGATTGCGGACTCTGACACCAGCATGAGCCTATTCACACCTATTTCACCAGTTTTTCAATCAAAGTCTATTAGTAAGGGTTACTGACGTTCCTAATCATGAAGCTGGTACTAATTATTCATGCTAATTCCATTTTGCGCGAATTTTGAAACGTCAACTCGGAATGCAAAAATTTGTCACCACGAGGAATTGAACTAAGGACCCCTTTTCTGGTTTCTGGTTCAGAGGGTTGTTCAGGAAAAGTGAAACATGCCTCCGTGGTCCCTATCTGTGCCCCAATGTCATGCAAGAAACCATTTTGAAAAAGCTTGGCACACTCTGAGCGATCTCCCTTGTTAGCACCCAAAATCCATCCCAGTTTCCGTTCTCGTTTCTCTATTATTGCCTTACTATTTCAGGTTTTATCGTTCTCCTGAGGTTTTATTAGGAATCGCTTATGACACAAAGATCGATATGTGGTCACTAGGTTCGTTCAGGTTTTTTTTCATGAGCCTTCTGTTATAAATTGCTTTTGGTTCAGGTTGTATCCTAGTGGAAATGCATACAGGAGAGCCGCTCTTCGCTGGATCTTCAGAGTTAGATCAAATGATGAAAATTGTTGAAGTACTGGGAATGCCACCGAAAGAACTTTTAGACATTGGCCCAAAGACTCACAAGTACTTTGGGAAAACAGAAGGTATTCTTCGTGGTTTGACTTTATTTCGCCATACTCACGTGATGATACCTTTGTTTTCAGACGGTGTCTATTATTGCAAGACTACCCGTGACAATTTTAACAAATGCTACCGTGGACCGGGACACAGGAAACTGCATGACATCCTCGGTGTTACCTCTGGTGGCCCCAATGGAAGGCGTGCGGGAGAGTCAGGGCACTCAGTAGAAGAGTACAGCAAATTCAAGGTTCGTTTCAGAACTACTTTTCAATAAGGCGCTAGTGCGCTAGGTATGTGCTCTTGATGCGAATAGTCCTTTTCATAAATAGCACAAACTTTCTTTCATTATGAACGTCTAGGAAACGGATGCTCACCGAGTTTCCTACACGCTCATGAAAATCGCACAAGTGAATTTTGAGGGCGGCATTGGGGTGCAATACTTAGTGGAATTACTGCGAATCCACTTTTGCGCAAGAACACTAGAAAGGACCGGCTCAACACGTTAGACGTGTGAGTGCTGAAAGCTATGGTACGTATACCATGAAGAGCTGAGTTGGAATGAAAGCGCGCGCGCCAATGATGGAGAAATTTTTCCCATTTGCCATTTACTTATATTCATATGTAATTTCATATCAATTCCGATATTGTATTCTACATTCTCTATAGGTAATTCCTTCAATTCATCTATTATTATTATTTTCATAATTATGTTTGATTGTTTTTTAGAGTAATTTATGCAAGAAATTCCTTCTTATTCTTTTGTCTCATTTTACAATAATAATTATTTGTTATCTTAAAATTGAGATGGTTAAATATAAATCACGGAATGCTTAATGTGTATACAGATGGTATGTCTAGTATCTTAATCAATTTATTTTGCTGCTCGATCTATGAGGAGTGGTCCTAATTTTTTCTTTTGTAATGTATCCTTTGCTTTCAGCTGACGCTTAGTTTGTATGGGCGATGGATTTTGCGTTGAATTTTTTGCGTTTATGGTTCTTCGATTAATTCTATAAGAGGGGGGGATTGTAACGTTGTTGAGATTTGGAACGATTGGTCTGTTTTGGATAAATGTTATTGATTCTATTGTTTGATTTTAATACATTTTTTTATATGCATGTGGTTTTTAATGGCGACCTTTTTTTTATTTTGACAGAATCAAAATAACATTGAATATAAAAAATGAAAAAAAAATTAAATTAAAATGGCGAAGCAACGGAAAACATTAAACACTATGCGTCATTTCTAGATGCATTTGTTAGTAACTAAAATGAATTATAGTAACTTCCGGGGACTGGCCGCTAGCTGCAGATATGGCCCTCTTGAGAGTAGTTTTGTCTTGCAGAAGGGATGACGACGAGCATATTATATGGCGCTATTGAGCTTTGTATATATTTTCGTTCTTCTCTTCGGCTCTTGGACATCTTCTGGAAGCAATAAAAACTCATTGCGCGTCATAGTTAACCTCAAAGTCTCAAATTGATTTATTTTAGTAATTCTGTATTTCTTGCTAAAGGCTAGAATGTCCTTACTTGTCGAGCTAGTAATTCTGTCTTTCAATCTTGTTTTTTTCAATCATTCGCGTCTTCTCTAATTCAATTTTGAGATTGTGTGTATCTAGTTGTATCAGATTTCAAATTTATTTTCTCTATTGCTCTATGGACGAACACACTCGATTATGAAGTTATTTAAAATACTATTTTATCTTTTTATTCTTTTAATTCTCATTAATAACGTTAGAGTATTGATGGTTGGAGTAATTGGAGGCGAAGTAATGCCAGTTTGTCGGCTGATGATATTTGTTTTACACAGAGAGTTGAGCAATCCTCATTTTCCGAGCCGAATTTAGGTTGCTACTTGATCGCTTAAACCGAGAGCTCTTGCGATGTGCCGCCCGCTAAGAAATTCGTTCTCCACTACAGTTCATCCGCGTTTCCTCCGCCCTCAACTATGTTAGAATGAACGGCGATAATTTGGCAAAGAAAAGCCCAAAAACGTCACGCAAGTAGGTGTGCAAGTATCAACGCTATAAAAGACCATAGTTTCCCAAGAATGATGTTGGTGAACAATAAGCTTTCGCCCCCTAGGCGGGACTAGAATACCCGCACTCTCTCGCTTTCTCGGGCAATGTGCGGCTAGCAGTTAAGCTACACGGGCACAAATTG
>MU911778.1:0-13724 GCA_036418205.1 Ostertagia ostertagi | reverse complement strand
CCTCAGTGACCTGATCATATTGTGATCAGGTCACTGAGGTAGCCTCTCATACAAAGTTTTTTTGATACCCTTCTCGAGGGTTGTAATAGCGCAGTTCTGCTAGACTTTCTGGTGGGTCTTTAGCTAAAAGTTTGTGTTCGGAACAAATAGATGAGTACCAGAAAAGCGCCTCCTTGGGAAGTTGGCCAGTTGGAGGGTCCGCGGCAGTGATTAGATTAGAATCTAGGCTTTGCATACTTTGGCTTTTTTTGCTCATTCTTTTTCCCTTTTAGTTTAGTGTGTAAGACCTGAACGCATCCATTTACGTCCAAGGGCAGTGGTCAACCGGAAGGCTTGGTGATTCAGCGTTTTGTAGTGTTCTCTGGGCACTCTCGCATATGCACACTATTACAGCATCTCTGCTTTCTTTCCTTCCTTCAAAAGGCTTAGTCCTAGAAAGCAGAAAGTATGTGCTTTTCTGTCTGGACTCTCACACGTTGGTTGACCACTGCCCCGTTACCCATCCTTTGAGGAAATGAACAAGGGTTAAGTTGTTCCCTATGTAGACGCTTCAAAGTTAACCATAATTCTTGTAAGAAAGCAGTGGCAATGTATAGTGAACATGCCTGGACCGTTACTCGAGCAGTGAATTTTTTTTAAGTCTGCATGAACATTTCCGGAAGACTCCACAAACATGATCCACATCTGGTGACACTTACACCCGCTTGACCATATATGACCTATTTTATCATTCAGGACGTTTATGTTGTGGAAGCTGTCATAAATAAACGAAAAGCCAAAGATGGAAAAGTCGAGTATCTACTAAAATGGCAGGTACGTATAGACAAGTTTGTTTACTTGTGAAGAAGAGCTTGAATCATCTTTGAGATGTGTCTCAGAGAGGAAGTTTGTGAAAATAATCACTAGTTGGCTTGATTTGACTGCTTTTTTTTCAGGGATTTCCACTTGAGGAGAGTACTTGGGAACCTGAGGAGAATGTAGCTTGTCACGAGTTGATCGCAGAATTCGAGAGGAAACGGAGCAAGGTAGGATTTCGAGGAGTCGCTATAGTTTTACAATTCTTTTTTCTTCATCGAACAACATGTTATTTGTAGTTTCGTTGTGTTCTGTGTAATCTAGTTTTGTAGTATGAGCAGCTTTGTCATGTCGTATTTTTTATTTTATGTGGAGAAGAAAGAGCCCCAAACCTCTTCGGAAAAGCGTGAGGAGAAGCAGCTCCATCGCATTATTGGCCTTACCGACTCGCCTGGTGAACTGCACTTCTTAATCAAGTGGAAGGACCATACTGCCGATCTCGTACCCGCCAAAGAAGCTAATGTGAAGTCAGTATGGCTCCTAGTTTTGCTCCTACTTTTCTCGTTCTGATTGATGATTGGCTACTTACATTATATTTCTTCCAGGTATCCTCAGGAAGTGATCAGATTCTATGAAGAAAGGCTGAAGATGCAGAATCGCTAATTTGGTTATCTGTGTATCTATTGATCGATCTTTACTTTTCCTAAAATCTTTTCAATACCATTTGAAGCTGATTGTTGCACAAATGTTTAGTAGTGAGTTGGTTTTCAGTAGAAGCGATCTCACGGTGTATAATTTCTATGTTTTCAAACATGTAGCTTTCGCACACCCCATTTTCTTGGTTATTACTTCAATAATCTACTGGTCAATCATCCAATGAAGTTTGTTTTCAAGGTTATGTGCATCAGTAGTAATGAAAAAGTAATAGTCTGATGTCGGGGACTAGGCTAAGCTAAGGAGCTTGTGACCATTTCGTTCAAGCAACTTTGTGGAAGTTGAAAAGGTAGTGATGCCGAAGAGAGGTTCGCTGTTGACGATTCCGGGGAAAACAACAAATGAATTAAACCATACAAAATTCGAACATTGTCATTTCTTGAGATGTATTCCATTTGAGAATGGAGACGCTTCGACGTTAGTTGAGGCCGCAGTCAAGAAGTGAGAAATGAAAATATTCATTCCCATTTAACCTCCCTTTCATAAAACGAGAGCGTCGGGGGGCTGCGAGATACACCGCAAGTGACGACGGCCTCCAAGTAAACTTGGTTAGTAGTGGTGATAGCTTATTTTTGGTAAATAATAGTTGTAATTAGTGATAACTGACAGAGTACAACTGCAAGGGGCTGATCATATCATTGGCAGAAAACGTTTAGATTTGTGGAGGCCGGTCGTAACAGTGTGGCTAGTATCTGCAACCCGAACAGTTTCTGTTTTTACGGGAGACGGGGATGCTCATTTTTGTACGCTCTTGAATGGAAACGAAAGCAGGCTATTGATGAAAATAGTCAAGGAATAATCGTAGGTCAACTTATTGCGCTCCGTAAAGTCGCACAAATGGGATTATTGTCTAATCTTACGATTAGTAGTCATTTCCATAAAGAAACAATGGCTCTTATAATGAGATTGAGAATAAAAACAAATACACTCACAATAAATAAACATAATACGTAAGGAGCAAGCGCGTTAAAACAATTCAAACATCCTGCTGTAGGAATCTTTCCACGTCCCATTCCAGGATCTCGACATTCGGGAACATCCCAGCAATATTGCGCCTGTTTCCTGGAGTTGTAATGATCCTCGTTAGCGTTGGCACTACAAGGGCGCCAATATCGGGTAGTTCGCATTTCGAGGAATCAATGATTTGAGCTGAAACAATGGATTCTTACGGTCAAAACGATCCAAAATAATTATAGTATTAGGCATGCAATTGATTTTGATCACGAGGCTTGTCCTGCCATGCCATCCATACTGATCGTAACTATTTTACAACTACGAAAATGGGCGTGGCCTCCTCTTTCCCCCTCTCCTTCACTTCGAATAACCATTTCACTGGGAAGGACAGAGCGGTAACGTACACGAGGTTTCATTTTGGTTACTGCGCGATAAGGCTCGATGTCAGACTTTGCGAATCGCGCGATTCGCTACTAGCGATTCGCGCGATTCGCTAGCGTCCGCGGTCGCGTTGCGGTACCAGCCAATTGAGTGATTCACTGGCCGCGACGCGACCGCAGACGCTAGCGAATCGCGCGATTCGCAAAGTCTGACATCGGCCTAAGCGATGTATAGTTGGCGGATCTGAGGCGGAAGGGACCAGCCACAATTGCTCACACCATCGTCGAAGCGCCTATTGTACGCCTTGGGCCGACGTCATAGTTTGCAAATCGAGCGATTCGCTAGCTAATCGCTGGATCCGAGTGTTGCGCAGCGAATCGAACGTTGCATCAAAAATCAACTGGTTGGAACCAGTGGTCCACGATATATCAGCGACTCATAGCTGGCGGTGTAAAGGAGGCGCTACTTTATGACGATGTACGTGACAGTGGATTTTTGCAGTGGCCGGCTTTCCTTTGAGACGTTGGTCGCCAGCTATGTCGCTAGGTACATAGGGGTCAGATCGTGTGGTAGCAACGTTCGATTTGCTGGCGCCAACGCTCTGAATTCGCTGTGCGCAACACCTCGGATCCAGCGATTCGCTCGATTCGAAACCTTATGACGAAATGGGCCTGAAGCGAACAATAGGCGGCTTCGGCGATGGTGTGAGAGGCAACCGCGGCTGTCCCGCATCTCATTTAATACTCGCCCACAATGATTGCATTTCGCCTTTTTCCTTTTTATCCTGTCGAAAGTCATCTGGGACCTTAGCTGAATTCTGCTTTATACGTTGATTCCTACGGGCTTGGCACAAACAGATGGCGCGGCAGGTAAGTGCAACGCTTCAAGTTAGTGAAGATAAGTTGGGCTGGACCCTTGATGTAACACAGAAACAAGAAACTTGTGCTACCACAATGCCCAGGTTGCGCTCAAATGCATGATATCGCATCAATCTACTTTTACTAGCTTGAGATTACTACGCAGTGACCAGTACAAGCACTCTGATCCTCTATAATAGCAAGTATGTGAGCGGGGTGGTTTAGTGGCAAAGGGCGCTGGCGTCCGGGGATCAAGTTCTGGTCTGAATCTCGATGAGGACAACCTAGCCTTCTATCCTTAGGGGTTAATCAGCTGATAGGGAGCTGTCACGTAAGATGTACCCTCGTAAGTTTGGCTAGCTCTGCATGTCTGTATTAGAACAGGCATTGGCCACGTACGATTCAATGGAATAGAATGCGTGGGGCATCCCGAAAGGGATAACGATTGCATCATGACTTGAATCCGTTGATGTGATCATTTGAGTCTGGCAAACCCTAGGTGAAAATTTATTATTTGGACCATAGATAGCCAGTAACTGGGTGACGCTTAGTTTGTGATTATGGAGGGAAATGGTCCCAGTTAGCGAAATGAGTTCGTATTCATGAAAGGGAAGGGGTATTTTCCCGAAAAAATCTTGTTTTGGGATTCGCTACAAGGAGTGATGAGACGCAAGGGCAGATGCAAAAAACGAAACGTGACGGGCTTCAAGATGCATGTGGGGAAGGTTGGAAAAAACGAAATTCGGATGTAGTGGGGCATTCTTCGAACAGTATGCGAACTAGGCGACTGTTCAAAGCACGGGACGATAAACTTGCAATAAGCTCTGCCAACCTTCAAACTTTGGTTGATGGAAATGCGGGCAGGCGTGATGGATCTGGAGGTTATGAGCTGCCTTCGACACTGAAAAAAGATATCAGCGCCACTGGCCGTTTTTCATCTCCCTTGTAATCGGTGCAATTTAATTTTTTGGGTTATTTGCGATTGCAAGCTGCTCAAATCCGACTACTGAAATTCGCACTTTCCGCGATCTAACTAATTACATACCTCTTAACGGGGGTCATTTCAAAACTGAGAGAGCAAAAACCGATGGTGACGTCAGGAGCCGACTATGTCTCAAGCTACTCTTGGTGGTCGTATTCTATCTCTTATCGATCTGATCTCTGCCTAACTACCTCCAAAGAACCCTTCTAAGGTCGAACCAGATATGAGATGTAAAACAGTAAAAGAAGCGATAGGACATCAGAACCCTTACAAGTTCCAAACGAGAAAAATGCTCAGGTGGTGAACCGATACTACACCCCTCCCCCTCCCAGAACTCCCAATTATCTACCTTCTACCTTCTTATCCATGTTCTCGTCGCGCAGCACCTACATACTACATACATAGGTATAAGGGTGCCATTGTTTGTCACTGCTTAGAGGAGCAGAATTGCCTCAGGGTCGGTAGGTCACCTATTCCTTGAAGTGGAGAAATTTTCAAACCACAGGAGATAGAGATTGGGAAGGGTATCGGGTGTTCTAGCTTGAAGAAGTTTTCTTATATGTAAAAATTAGGGTACCGTTGAAAGAGTCTTCCCAGACAGCCATACTGCTACACATCCGACCAATCCGAGTGATGTCTGAGGATGAGGTAGCGACAGACAGTCGGTTGTCACCAGCGATCCGAGTTCTTGAGCAGCTATCAATAATTGCTTCGTGGTTACGGTGCGTAAACTCAAACTGGGTTCCTGAAATGAGAATCTATGGGAGGAAGTCTGACCAATGCTGCGTTGAAACTAAGCTGGCTGTGGTTCCCGAACGTGATTAGGTTAACCCAGGCTTAGTGCCAGCAAGCTAGGGACGCTGAAGGGCGCCATGAATTTTGTAGAAGAGCAGAGGATGACCTATTGCCTTATTGCTAGCTTTCTACAAATGTACTTTAAAGGCTGTGACCATGATGGCTGGAGGGCGGTGCGACCATTGAACGTCATTGGTGGAAAAGGGCGGCCCCAGCAGCACCCCCTTAGCGGCTGAAGACCGTCGCCGAGTGTGAACGGGGGTCGGAAGGATTCAGCCCGCCAGTGACGTTCATCGCCGTCATCAAAACCGCACCGCCCTTCAGCCATCGTGATCAGTGGCTTGAAATGGCTTGTACCATTCCGGGAAGAATCGCGAAGGGATGATTGCCATCTAGCCACACGGGATCGCACTCAGTACCCGCTTTGATGATCTCCTTCCTCCATTCGACATCGATTTCATCATTCAGCTCAAACTGAATGCGAAAAATGAAGTTGAAAACACATCTAACGTACAAATATTCAAGATACCGATATTTTATAGCAGGGCCGTTTACCGGATACACCTCGTCCGGGGGTGGAACGCCTTTATTCGGTGCCTGTGTGACGAATGACCAAGATTCGCTTGATCGACGTTATCTGGAAAACGACGAGATTTATTAGGTCAATAAGTAACGCTAGGGGAAGGCCGATAAATGGGTTTGTTTGGATGCGGTCAAGTTTCCATAGAAGAAAAGGGCGCGTGAGAAAAGGAAGCTAAGTCACCCATAGAAGTTTCAAAAAATCCGTTCCCACATTTGTTCAGAACCGAAGCACTGACATTCACGGGGAGTAGTTTGAGTTCGCAAGCAACAAACCTATAGAAGTCTCATTGAACGGTAGCCTTTCCACGTGATTATGGGGCATTGATAGTCAGATCCATGGGGTTGCCACAAATTACGGTAGCAAGATAATGTGATCACAGGAAATTTATACAGCCCGTATAAAAGCAATCGCGGAAAAGCTATATTAATTGAAGGTTAGTACCGCAAAAAAAAAGCAGGGTTTACACCCCAAATTGCCTATTGGTGAGTTGAAAATTCAAGACAGGAAGCAAAGTAAGTGCTGAGTATCCAATTCACACGCGCGTGTTCCGATGTCATAACGGGGAATTCATCTTAGGTGGGCACATTAAAAATTTGGCCTTTTTACGGCTTGTGGGGCCTTCCTTCAAGAGATTCTTGTGATGCTCCAAAAACTACCGTAAAATGTACTCAGTGTTGGTCCTATAACATGCATGCGGCAGCTCTTTTACCGTAATTTGTGGCCACCCTGCATAAGAGTGGACGGAACGCGAACGCATGCGTCTTACTTGATCCACCTCTTGGAATGAATTACGGGTGTTTCTTACTTTAAGATCTAGAGAGTGATACGAGTGTTGTAAGCCCTTTATAGGCAACGAAGCTGATGTCAGTTCCCTCGTGAATAAAATCAAGTACAAAAGACGTCGCCACCTTGCCCACCTGTGCCTTGCTGACAGCCTCGTCCAAACGCTGTTTAGTTCTCGATCAGATCATGTCCTTGCCAAAATGCGTCCACAGTGACGATCAGCTTCGGACAGGTTTCTTTGATAAGCTCCGTCAATTGTGACGTCGTTGTTGTCACGGGATTCTGAAGAAAACGCTACTAACACGGAATTATTGACTTTTTTATTGGGTTATTCTAAGTCCATCACGGATTCGTTATAAACGCTCAAAGTTCTGGTGTTTTGGCTAACTTTAAAGGGTTTGAGGAATTCCTTGGTGCTTCAAACCGGTAAACTGAAGTCGAGAAAAAGTACATTTTTTGGAATTTTTGTTCAGGAAGAGCTTTGACCTGAGAAATTCTACTATTCGATGCAAGCCGAGACGAGATGCTGTTCATTGTAGCATTTGAATGTACACTCACAAGGATTACGGAAACGGCTCCGATTCGGCTCGCACCCATCAAGCACAGTGGCAGTTGAATGACGTTGTGAAGAAAGAGTAGTATGGGTCATTCTGCAAACAGTTCAACCTAGTAATGAGACCAATTGCCGATGTTTTGGCTTCTTTCACCATATTCATTCTTAGTTGGAAGCGCATTCTGCAGTCGAGGGACCTGATTATTTCGCTCGGGAATAAAAAGCAGGTCATTTTTCTCTTTAGCGGAGAATGGAAGTGAAGCAGTTCTGTACCAAATCGCCCTTATCGGGCTTAAAGGCACAACCCAGGATGGGTCTGATTCTTGAATCTTGTTGGTGAGTAAGATAGAGCTGCCCATGGAGGTGGCAGATGTCCCGTTTCTCCGCCACCAAAGTACGCAGGAAGGGCACTAGGTCCTTGCAAAGATCGCTTGGACCGCTCCAATTTTTCTCGTTCCGCAGACATAAAGGATAAAGGATAAAGCATTTGCCGTTGATCAATCCCTTTTTGGGATGCGGCACGCATTCTACTTCCATTTGTACATTCGCAGTGGCATTTGAATGCGATGTGGCCTATACAATGACTTGCGGGGGCCAGCCGATGTTCAAGTCAGTGTTTTTATCCTCCCAGACAAGTCTGGTACCAATTAACCGACCCCGGAGGGATGGAAGGCTTGGTTGGCCCGGGCGACTCACGACCCAGGATTGATCCCCGGACCGCTCGCGTGGTGAGCGCGCCACTTGTCACACACACCACTTCCGCCCTTGATTGATCAATTCGTGTAACATATGCGTGACGAATGTCTTGCTCATTATGCTCTCTCGCCTAAGCTTGCCGTTGTAATTCATCTAAATTATACAAAATTGGAACAAAAACCCTCATAGTCAGCCGTTTTCGACGATTAATTTTTCATTCTTTCCTTCTCTGGCCCACTTCGCACCTTCATACGTTCTACCAGTTTTGGCTTCGCCCCGCTGTCCGCGCCGCATCACAGCGGCCAGCTTTAGCATTGGAGAGACCCATAGGAATATCAGCACTCGAGAATACCCCATTAACCGATCTCACTATTGACTACCTACCAGTTTAGCTCCGCCCGCTACCGCGCGCATGACACGGAAGCCTCTGACAAAACTGACAATCGGTGAAGCTTTGGGTTTCACCGCTTAACTATAGCTGCTTCGTTAAATGCATTACTGTCCGTTGCCCATCTTGGCTGTATCTCACTGTTTGATAAGCGCAGTGAAGTGCACAGCTAAAGTGATGTATGTAAACAACCACCATGCATCGAGTATCGAGGTAATTTAGCGGTCGAATAATTTTTGATGATCTCAAGACGGAATGCCCAGTATTCACTATCATATTTATTCGAGCATCCCATTCATCCTCAAGAACTCTAGAAGGTGTAGCGGTCGAAAGGTGTTTGAGTTTACAATTATAACGCTAATGAAATGATATTGAAATAAAATGCACTATCTGCAATCTGGTTTCGAGTGATCTCTACGTTCGTACGCATATCATTACTATTAGTCCTCAGCTGTCGTTATCACTTTTTGAAAACCACAAAATATGTTACCGTCCCACCCCCATATCATGTCCCAAAATCAGTTCCTGACGACTGCTGCGAAGCGCACTATATATTTCGTGAAATTTGTGTTTCAGCGCCTCTTATCTGCTCTTATCAGTCGTTATCACTTTGTAACCCCCACCAAATATGTTACCGCCCACCCACTATATCATATCAAAAAATCAGCTCCTAACGACTGCTGCGACGCGTGCTATGAATTTCGTGACACACGCACACACACACACACACGTACAGACAGACATAGCGTTTTATATATAGTATCTTATAGTGACTATGTTAGACCCCTCCACAGTTTCACTGAAGCTCATCGAGAATACGCGTGATAACGTCTGGAGCTGAACTGGCATATTTATCTCACAACTGTAAACATCCAGCATTCTTCTTGAATTCAGATAATTTAGCGGTGAATAGGATTTTCCTTGTCGTCAGTCTCAAATGAAAATGAAATATGCCTATTTACATAAGTGAGGAGCTGATGCTTATCATTCATTTACATTCACCATTATTTAGAACCCCGAAAGGATTAGCGGTTTAATGAGTTTGGGTTTTCTTAATAGTCAGAAATGAAACTTATCATTTGCTGAAGACTTGTTTTAATTTATGCAGTCGAATTCTATTAAGTAAGCTGGATATATATCGAAATAATGTGCACGTACCTTTGTTTGTACTACTACGACTTACTACAATTTGTAAGTAGGAACGCTCTAGTGTCAACGCTGCGTAACGGAACTAACGACTTTTGCGTTCTGACGCGCCTTATCGGCCCTTATCAATCGTTATCAGTTTCTGGCACCCACCAACAATGTCCCGTCCCACCCACATAACACTTGTAAGTATGGTTGCTCTGGTGTCAACGCGAGCCAGGCAACGGAATCGACGACTTCAGCGTTCTGGCGCGCCTTATCGGCCCTTATCAATCGTTATCAGTTTCTGGCACCCACCAACAATGTCCCCGTCCCACCCCACATAACACTTGTAAGTATGGTTGCTCTGGTGTCAACGCGAGCCAGGCAACGGAATCGACGACTTCAGCGTTCTGGCGCGCCTTATCGGCCCTTATCAATCGTTATCAGTTTCTGGCACCCACCAACAATGTCCCCGTCCCACCCCACATAACACTTGTAAGTATGGTTGCTCTGGTGTCAACGCGAGCCAGGCAACGGAATCGACGACTTTTGCGTTCTAGCGCATCTTATCAGCCATTATCAGTTGCTATCGCTTCCAATCATGTACCACCAATGTCCCGGGACCGCCCCACATAACACTTGTAAGTATAGACGCTCTAGTACCAATATGAACGACAAAACGAAATTGGCGATGCTCGCTTTCTAGCCCCTCTTATCAGCTATTATCAGTCGTTATCAGTTCCTATCACGTACCACTTGTGTCCCCATCCCACCCCCTATAACATATGTAAGAACCACTGCGCTATCGTTACTGTGACTCGAGCTATGAATTTCCGGTCAAACATACACACACACACACACACACACACACACACCAACAGACACACGCTAGCCGCTTATATATAGTAGGATATTCTTCGCGGCATAGAGCACCACCGGCCCGGTTTGCTCTCCTGGCATCGCCTTCAAAAGAGCTTGCTTGTGGTCAGTTTATGATCGGCAGAGTGATTAGGAATCCTAGATATGAAAAACATTAAGAAATTAGGAGTGATTGAACGGTACTTGTTGGCCGCATGACAATTATTGCTGTCATAACCACTAGAAGAAGGATAAGGTGATAAAACCTGAATGAAAAAATTTCAAGATCTAGCACTCCGCCGAACCACAGCAATCTTTGAAGACGTTGCTATTTTGTTCGTCAGAACCTCGACCACATCCCACGACAAGTCGGCATAGTCATGAACGCCGTCGTCCCAGAAGTTGCCGTCCCTTTAATACAAAATAAGATCGGAGGATAAGGCGGTTTATCCCTAGTATTGACGTACCACAGCAGCGCTGTTTCATGCTTGAAATCCGGTTGAGACATATGGCGATCAACGCAGTTGTACGAAACGTTAGTGGTTGGCTGGAAACGATTTGTCATCTATAGGAAATAATCCAAGATCAAAAATCCTCAAAAACCCGTGGTATGCCTGTCCGATTTACATTCTTCGCGTTAATAATTTAGGGTCATGCGAAGATTTCCTAGATGCTAGTGGGATTTGTGGATTATTGATACTCTTCTCCTTAGTTGTTAGTCCCGCACGGTCGTAGAGCCAGTGGTAATTTGGAGATGTGATGAACAGAATTGGTCACCAGCACCAATTATCGGATGATCTCATTTTTGATGAGGATCAGTGTGTGCCACTACAATGCGGCTTTTAGTGAAACAGGCCTTTTTATGGAATATTCGTAATATATCCCGTGTACCACCCTCGTCTCTAGGTTCTATTCGCTTTTTCTTATTTCTCAAACTATACCCGACTTTTCTCAAAAATGTCCTTGTTTTCTAAAAATATCCCAAATCTGATCGTCATCGCAGATCGAGCCTATGTTGTCCCATATCTTCATGTACACCATTGTAGTTATAGATGCAAATTCAGTAACCCTTCTTGGGCAGGTGTCAGACTTTGTTGACTAATTCCCAGGCGATTCGATGGGTATGAAGAGACGTTCAACCGCTGGCGCGTCGCTGAAATGCTGGCGCTCTGCTCGAACACGTCCAATCGTCAGCAAATAGCGCGATTTTTGAACTAGCCGATTGGCTCAGATACACTTGCCTCACGGTCATTGGAGTTTATATTGCTCAGCCGATAAATCATCTAGAGCACGTGAAGGGACATCGTTGGCATCTTCACTTGTCTATAATTGGCGCCCACTCATTTAGGCCCGTCCAAAAAATCGAGCTGAGACGCTTAGGGACGGCAACTAACGAACCTGTCAGCACCGACATCAACAGCTCACGGCCGCCATGGGAATAGGAAGAATTAAACAAATAGATGCCCAAATTCGATTTGTGCTGAGACTCTGATGATCAATTACTTTCGTAACCCTTCTCCGTTAGCGTAGAGAAATGGGCCCGGCGCTACGATCAGTCCCCCTCCCCTGCCCCCCCAAAACCCCCCCACAGAGCGTTCCGTGCGGCCCCTCTTCCCCTTCCCCATCTCCTAATGACCAATCGTGCGAATAGTTCGTTGGACGAAATCTCAATGCCACACTCTAACTCCACCCCTAAAGTGACTGCCTCATGCTCGGATAGCAAATTTTACGTCTTACCCATGTATTTTCCCACTTACCTATTGCAACTTTCACCTAACCCAAAATCTCAAATTCGTCCCTTTAGTCTCAGCGAGGTAAATATGACCTTCGGGCCAAGAAATCATGACTCCTGTTTACCCTTCTCGTATAACTTGTCACTAATTCCATCCCAGCTGGTGAAAATATGATGCTCCTTAGAAACCGACTGTCGGATCGTTCCTATAGCTCCCGGACTGGGCCATCATTTTACATGCAATCAAAAGAGGACGTCGGTTCTCCACTTGTCCACCCTCAATATCTTTTGGATTTTGATATGCTCCCTTGCGAGCCAAGCAAATCAGTCCATTGAAAAATCACTCACAGCACTTCGTTGCTTCCTCATGCCAAGAAACCTTCTCCATTTAGGCATCACCTGTAAGACGAATTTTGTTCCACACCTGAACTTCATATAACAACCACACCTGAACTTCATAGACAAAGATATCGGACCACTCTCATTTGACAGCCTCAAATCCACGGGGTATGAACTGAGTAAGCTCGCAAATCTGCAGGTTAATATATAGACGGTGAAAACAATGAAAGGTCGAAATTCTCAGTAAATGGACGGATGGAGGAGCAATTTGTAGGGAGTGATAAGTTCTGCTTGACATCCACAACTTAACTGGTTTTTATTCCGGGGAAATTCTGAGAAATGGAGAGAGAACATAGAGGGAGTGTAATAGACCCAGGGGGTCTGACCATATGAAACGGTCAATGGGAGCGCATCCTTGATAACTACCGTAATTATGCCGATGACACCAGTTATCGGCTGGATTCATTCTGTAGCCAAATAAGTGCCCTAATTCCCTCGTGGCCGCGGCTTAATTCTCTCATGGTTATGACAACAATTTCTATGATATAAACAACAAATATGGTGAACACAGGTTTTGCATGATAGTAGCGTAGGGCATGAAGCCACACCAAGCCAGAGCATGGTTCGAAACCCATTCAGGTCACAGAATCTTTCCACTTCTCCCGGATCGACTATTCGGAAACAGACCTAGACTATCCCAGATTATAAATAACTCTAGCACAAGTAAAGTAATCCGCAGAGGTATGGTACCTAACATGGCCTGGATACCCTCCTCGCATCATTCCATTGAATAAAGCAAATACAGGGTGTCCCGCAAATATTGCACCACTTTTCTTTATTTGTAACTTCTTTCAAAATGGATGTATATTCAAGAGGTTTTACAAAATTTTAGCAATACATTTACATATTGAAAGGAATGACATTCATTGGATATGCTCCCCTGTTGTTGTGAGTATGGCTCCCAATTGCTTCGAACGCAACTCTACTGTGGCCCGCATGGCATCCTGGGGTGTTCTCTTCGAAACTTTGCAGAGAAAAGGCTCCGGCTCATCCATGTGGATGCATGTTTAGTGCAGGCTCTGCCCCCTAACATAGCCCACATAGGATGGTCCAGCACGCTGAAATCAAGGGATAGGAGAGCCATTCGTTCGAGGATGTGAAATCGGAAGAGTGCCTTAACAGCGCT